>VOQK01026395.1:0-10523 GCA_015052645.1 Benitochromis conjunctus
CTGCTGCGCCCTCAATGTGTGGCTCCAACCTACCCAACAGCACTTCAAAGTGCCTACCAACTCACACACACACACACACACACACACACACGCACACACACACACACACACACACACATCTGACTCAGATAGCTCGAGACTGTGTTTGTGTGGGGGCTTAATGTTCATTGCTTGACTGAATGCATTTATCATCACCATGTGTGCATGAGCATATCAGTCCACATGAACACGGGTGAGCGAGTGTTCGTGCACACAAGACAACAGAGCTTGTGATGTGCTTGTGAGCGGTTACCCATGCGTGGTCACCTCTCAGATCTTGTCTGAGGACAGTAAGTAACCAACAAAGGACTAATTGGTGCACTGAAAACGGGTTTAACGGTGATGTTTAGAGAAGAAGAAAAAAAAGAAGAGATTAAGGATTTTGTGGTGCTTATTAGGCAGTTTATATAAGCGTGAGAAATGCATTTTAAGTCATCTGCTGGACACAAAGTGGAAATAATCTGGTCTGCATTAAACCCCTGGGGTTATAAGGAAACCCTGATCAGTTCATTTACAGACATTTTCATTAAAAAAAAAACCCCATCTATAATTCAGAAGTAAATTCTGTTATGAAAATCAAATAAAAATCAACTGTTCCTTAGAAATGCTCTTCTCTAGGCAGGGTTTGTCCCAAGGCCACGAACCGCTGCTTCTGTGGTCTGTGGAGCTTTGGCATGAGGACTGATTTAATGAGAAGAATAAACTTAGTTTGAGGGAAAAGGTACGTGAGCATCTTCAAATTCCTTTCTGAAAAATAGTCACTCTGGAAAAAAGTTAATAAAGTAAGTATTTAGCTCAAATGAAAGAGTCTGACCATGAGGCAAACAAAGGAGAGCAGATGAGACATGAGGGTATGAGAAATGTAGACCGGAGGGATGGGGAGGTTTTTCGGGGGGGAGTAGGGGGGGTTGCTGATGGGAGCCTGGCACTGGTGGAGTGGCGGGGGTCTGCAGGAGCGGCATGTTCACAGAAATCTTTCTCTGTGGCTCTTTATCTGTGGGCTGGCAGCACTTCAGTGAAAGCCTTATCACCATAATGGACACGAGGGAGAGGACACGACGAGAGAGCAGACTCAGCACAAAGCCACAATGAGCGGCGACGAGCACGTGAGCGCAGAGGATGGAAGCGCACACATACGTGCACACTCTATCCTCTTTCTTTCTCTTCCATAAGCACAAAAACTAATATTTCACTTCCCCCTTTGTATCCACTTGGCCTTCCTCTGCACTATACAGTTTCGATAACAACTGCACAGAAGTCGGAAGGGTCTTCACTCCTGTTGCATAATGTCACTCCCTTTAAGGGTTTACTGGCTTTAGATGTGACTTTTAAACTTGTGTGCGTTAAACTTCAAGAGGCCAATGTTGACAGTCATAAGAGTCACTTTAGATAGGACTTCCTCCCAGCTGGTTTTGCTGATGGAACACTTGGAGACGCTGGGGGTTCATGGCCCTGTGTGGTTAAAGCTGATATTGGGGCTCAGTGGGCCAAAGCAGGAACGGCTTAAGACTAAATCGGGAAAATTACAGACTGCGGGAGAGTAGAAAAAGATTTAAAGTTCTTTAAAGAAATTTAGAGTTGAGATGGGGACAAAATGTAAAGAAAAACAAAACAGGCAACGCAAGGAAGATGGATGGGGAAGAGAGCTGACAGGCCCCGAGATAATGCAACACAAGAAGGAAGTAAGTAGATGAAGAAGAGTCCAGCCAACATAAATTGTTATGCTCCAGCCCAATTAATGCACCCTGTAAGTCCAGGCTTGGCAGTGTACACCAAATGAAAGGCTTTGTAAACAGCTGAAAACATGAAGATGAATAAATACATGCTGTTTTATGCTTTGAATAAATCACACATGCGGAAATGGTGCTCTTGAGGAATAGAGCCAGGGCGCTGACCCCAGAGGTTTATGAATGCTTACACAAGATGGAAACATCTGTATAATATCCATATTTTCTTTCCAGAGTTCTTCTTGGGAAACATTGCGACTTTTGCTTGCATGGCTAATGAAGAGTTAAAAACAAAGTCTCAAGCATCACCAAGTTGTCTTTGAAAGACTGTGAAGACATAGAGAAAAGGGTCCAGAAGCTACCCAGACACTGGTTGTTTACCCCTGGAGGCTGGTGGCCCATCTGGAGGCTGGTGGAAGATGGAACAGAGAACAAAAAGAAAACGAGGATGTCTACTGGCAAAACCAAATACATTCATGTACATGTAACAGCAAGCGGGATGCTTCAATGACTTCATTGGGATATAGCCAAGAATATACAAAGTCATACTTCTTAGATAATTTTAGATAAGTTCGTCACTAGTGTTGGTTGTTGTTGAACTGTCTACCTTGTTGGAACACCTTGTTGTTGCAATGAAGTTGTAGGACGAGTTTTTGGTGACTTTTCCATTCAGTTTATATGACTGACAGTTCCACTTTGGGTACCTAAAATGCATAACTTAAAGGAAACAATGGTGGTTTTCTTTTAAATTTAAAGACTAAACCATCCACCCAAGCCTTTCTAATGATGTATGGAGACAAAGAGAAATACTTCCTGTAAATGTATAACCAGTATCAATCTATCAATATACACTAACCTATTTCCAGAACTTACCTGAACTGTTCTGTCTCTATATAAAAGTGAAATTGATGCACACTACTCTAGCTAGCTATTATGAGCGACAATAAGCTAGTACTGCATCTATGTTTTTTGGTGATTTGGTTTGGAAATCTCCGCTGATAAGGTTCTGCAACACAGCATGAATTGAGTATGTTTTAGGGTTTTTTGACAAAATTAACTAGTTTCAATAAGTGGGAAGGTGTATTTGTGTTACATAGCATATCTGCATATATCTGCATGAAATTCAGATGCGTGCTTCCTCCAGTGGCACTGCACAAAAATGGTGTGGCTTAGCGTGGTCAGGGGATGCCCTGCAGGTGTGTTCGCCTACCCTGCAGCGGCACCGCATGCCCCGCCACAAATGGTATAAATAGATTTTCCTGAATTCTGCATGATTAACCCATGTGTACTTGAAGGACAGTCTCAACCTTTAAACCAGGAACTATATTTTGAAAGGTGTTTCAAAATATAGTGAACTCTGACGCAATTGATTATTTAGCAACTCATCCATCCATCTATCCATCTTCCTCCGCTTATATGGGGCCGGGTCGTGGGGGCAGCAGCCCAAGCAGACAAGCCCAGACCTCCCTCTCCCCAGCCACCTCCTCCAGCTTGTCCGGGGAAACATATTTAGCAACCCTCAAGTGAAAAGTGAGTCAGACATGTGATTCAGCAATGTGTAAAACTATGAAGACTCAGAGTTCCTGAGAAGTCTTCACCCTTGGCAGGACCTACTACAATGTCCCAAAGGACGCTGTGAGAAATAATAATAGTCAGCTAATAGCTATGTTTTAGTGTCTGGGCCATGTCCAGACCCAAACAGAAACAAAAAGAGGTCAGGGACTTCCAGTTTTGAACCATTCCTTTTCTCCTATCTGTTTATCTTAGCTTTAACTTGGCCACAGCTTCACCCCTCAGACACTCGACAGCTCACATTTGTTGTGACGTTAGCAAACTGAAGATTTGACGCTGGTTGATGGCAATGTTTTATCATATGTCAAATCCTGGCCAGAAGTGGTGTGAATCCCTTGACTTTTCCAGTAGAGGGAAGGGACATTTTGCTTTGAAGAAATCTGACGTTACGTGGAGGTGAAGTCCAGTCGTAAAACAGCTGAACATGAATCATCCGTCATCCGTGTGATATCAGCTGAGCATAATGGAAACAAAATTTTCCCAAGTTAAGTTTTCCCAAGTTAAGTTTTACACATAATTTACTTTGCTTGTTGTTTTAATCTTGATAATAAAAAAAACCTCCTCAGCTCTAACTGGAATGAAGAGTACAACAACCCTCAGTCAGTCGACCCCTGTAATCACAATTTCAGTGCAATCAGATTTTGTTGTTCAAGTTTTTCACTGAGATTTAAAATCTTGGCACATGCTTCATATTTCCACTTCTGCAATCTGTTTTCATTAGACCCATGTCTCCCTGAAGAAAATAGAGCATTTTTCATTACCAGAATACACTCTGTCTGTGTCAAATATGAAAGAGGACAAAGGCAATGCATTGTTGTTGGTGGAGACAAGAGGAGTCGCTGAATTAAGCTGTTTTGGTTTGATCCCACTTAAACCAAGGAATAAAAAGACAAAAAACAAAAAAAACAATTCCTTGCCAAGAAGCCATCCAGTAACTACACATAAGAAAAAGAAATATGCAGTAAAGGACAATAGATGACTCACTCACAGTCACGCGTGTATATTACTATGCTTGTTGGGACCCTCACTAACAACAATGGCTGAAATAAGTGTGTATACTTTATTCATTTAAGTTGGGAAATAGTTTTGTTACCGCAGCTCAAGCCGAGTTCTATACAGCTCAATAAACAACACAATTTGAGCCGAAATAAAGCACCCGCTAACACTAACCCTAAACCTAACCCTATAATATGACATAATTTTGTGTATTTGCTACAAAATAACAGCAAATCCTAGCAAGATATTTAAAAAAGCAAAACAAAATCAAAACCCCAATAGACTTTTTGGGTGTTTCTTTAACTTTGTACACCTCCATCAGAAAATGTATAATTTTTCTTGGCTCACTTTAAATCAACTTTAATTGAACACAAGCTAACTATGATTTCTAAGCTAACCACTGCTAATTTAACAACTTTTAACAATGTAAAGTCTGTGTAGCTATTGATTGGCTGGTTAGCTGCCAATAGTGATGTTTATTAATGGTGGTTGGTTGAATTGTATCATGTGACAAACTGCAGTGGTAATTTTAACAAGATTGGAAGGGCTAACTGCTATTAACGTTTCTCGGGGCCTTGGTAGGCTGAGGAGACATGAAAATGTGCTTTAAAAGTGTAGGAAAAGTTAAAACGGAAAGTTTCTGGCTAACAAATATTTAGCCAGACTTTTTAAAGAGACTCAAATATTAAGCTGCAGGTAAAAGCCCCGACTCTGTGGCGGCTAGCACTGATTTTAGCATGGTACCTGAATTGAATAGCTTTCTCCAAGAATTTGGCAAGCAGCTCTCTTAAAAAGAGCTCTAAAAACTGCCTCTTACAGAACTTCACTTTCACTCACAAGTAAATTCAAAGCAGGGTCACTTCTGCGCTGGAGTTAATTGGAAATGCTGCTGGCAAGAAACCCCAGCGCAGACACTTCTTAGGGTAAGCCCTCTTTAATGTGTGTTTTATGCCATTAATAAGATCCAGATTCTAATGCGGCTTGCAGCGCATGTGGTTGGTGTGTGGTGTGTTAACATCGTTGGTGCTGTTTATGGCTATGCTGAAATTTATTGGCAGTAATGTTTGTAGTGCTGATTTTGCATCGAGTAACAGCCCATACTGTTGGATAGTTATGACCCTGTTATTTCAAAGTTGCAATAATGGACGTGAATGCACACACACTATCATACTCTTGCTGGATTAGGTTTGATTTATGAGTGGAGCTGTATATGCAGTCACACATGGTTAGGTGCTTGCAAACAATACAAAGGGGCCTTTTGATGTCATGTATATTTAATATAATTGTGACTTTTTAAAAAATACAATCCCTGTATTGATAATATTACATGAATGTGTTATTCTGTAGCGGTGTACACACTTTCTGTGTGTGTGTGCGCCCGTGTGTGTATCAGTACCTTGAGTAGGATTATCTGATGTATGTGTGTTTGTGCCCCAAATTCCCTTGCAGGTCTCCTCTACTGTCAGAGCACCGGTCCTGTGGTGTGTCTTGCTGATCCTTTTATCTCACATCTCTTTCGTCTGGCTATTGTGTCCCAAATCTTTCCTACTTTATCTAATCTGCTCTCTGCCTCTCTCTGCCTCTCACCCACAGGCCCCTCAGGTTATTATTCTGATGTGCTTGATCTTGCAGGTCTTTCATCCCTATACACAGATAGGCATGAAGAGGCTGTTAGCTGGGAAAACAGGCTGGGAGGATGCCCTGTGCATATCCCCTTTAGTGCAGTTTTAGATTTCTGCAGCACTTAAACTAAACATGTATTTTCTTTTTGTTTATGTCAAGTTCACTGTGTCAGCTTTGCCATAAAAAGCGAGCAGGCTGTAAAGCTGGCTGTAAACTGTGACTCAAATCAATCAATCAGTAAATGAATCCTTCCATTTTACATCTCTAAGTCACCAAAATAGCTCATTTTGACACTTAAACTCTTTAAACTCTAAAACCATCACATTTGTCTTGGTCAGCATCATCGGATCCTCTGGGATTATTTTTCTCTATGTGTTTATATGTGGTGAGAAGACCATTTCCACTGTCTGTGGCAATTGACTGGCAGCATTCATTAAAGCACTTAATGAAGTAATTTAAAAAAATCTAATGTATCTTTAATCATTTTATATTAAGCGACAAATCGCCTCAACACCAGCCACAGCAGTTAGGTTGCAAAACTAACTTTCAGCCGTTGACATCAACGCTGGTCCACCTTAAGAGAGTTTTGCTTGCAGTTCTTCATTTCTGCCTGCTGGTGTCAGTGTTGCACTGTGTTGAAATCCTCAACAGGCGCGCACCGCAGGCAAGAGGAGGGTCTCATTTTTAAGGTGGTTTATGGGGATTGAAAAACTTTACCTGGTTTAGAAACTTCCACTGCTAAATGAGTAGCAGTGTGGGATTGTGCAGTGTGTTTCATTATACAGTTCTGTGGAATACTGGCTTGTATTAAGCAGTTTCAAATCTGTCTCATATGCATTATCCCTGTGTATGTTTACACCTCTCTCTGGCCGTGCATGTCTTTTACTGCCTGCTAGCACCAGTGCTGGCTCTGTCTTGGTACGGCAAGGGGTGGCTGACACAGAGAAAGCAGCTTACAGCTCCCCGTCCCCGCTTGGTGCTGGCTGGGCTGGGTGGCGAGTGCCTGGGGGCCTCCCAGATTGCCACCAACAGGGCTTTATCGGCCCTGTGGATTACTGCGATTTCATCACGGTCTGGGCCTGCCTGCAGCACCACACACACTCACACTTGCATATGCATGCATGGTATGCTCACAGGCTGAGACAATGTGCAGGGAGCAGATTGCTTGTCAGCTATCACAAATGAGTAGGGATAAGCAAAACAAGGATGCGAGTGAGTACAGATGCTACATTCAGGAGTCTTTAAGTTTATAGGGGTGGGGTGGCTGTAGCTCTGGAGGTAGAGCGGGTCATCTATTAAACTGAATTTTGGTGGTTTGATCCCTGGTTGTACCATTTTGCATGCCAAAGTATCCTTGGGCAAGATACTGAACCCCAAGTTGCTTTTCGATGCATTCATCTGAGTATAATTGTGTGTGAAAATCAGATAGAAATGTGAATGTAGGTGAAGGAGGCATGTTGTATAATGTGCTTTGAGTGCTCAAATAGAGCATAAAAGCACTTTATAAGATCCAGTCAATTTCCCATTTATAGCCATTGTATGTCCTTTTGTGTTCTCAGATTCAATTATAAGCTTTAATGAGTATATGCGACTATGAGCGCATCATAGTGTTCGGTAGCTGGAGTAAAGGTTAGCTGAAGGTGTTGGTGGTGAGTTCTGTGTGAACCAAGCCAAACAGCAACAGTTACTATGGTCTTCTGTGTGTGTGTGTGTGTGTGTGTGTGTGTGTGTGTGTGTGTGCGTGTGTGTGTGTACAGAGTCATGTAAGCATGGCATCCAAGTGGCTAGTATCAGAGGTCAAAGCTTTTTACTGGATTTGAAACTTCAGGTCAGCGAAAGAATGTGAGAAAGACCTAAATTCTTCTTCTCCAGATGCCTCTGTTTATCCTCTCTGGAGGTTCACACTCACATGGTGGTTACATCATAGTTTGTGCTGTTAGCGACTAAAAGACAGTGTCCAACTTCACTTGCGTATTAACTGTTTACTGCACTACAAATGTTGTGATGGTCAAATGGGATTTTGTCTATAGGGAACCACTGATATATCAGAATTGACCATCCCAAATATTTTCCAGTTTACAACAAACCCTAAACTGATAAGTAACACTTTGTTGGTTGAAGTTGGATACCATTTTTTTATTTGTCCTGGTTTTTACTTTTTACACTGCACAACGTTGACCTCAATCACCTTTTTAGCAATATTTATGTCTATCAGTGTTAGAGTACACCAGCTGGCCACAGCATTAAAATCACCAACATCATATTGATCTTCTAACCAGTTATTGCATGGACATCTCTACAGCGGCAGCAGGGGACGGGGTGCTCACGGTGCCTCTGGGACAATATCAGGAGATCCTTTGGGTCCTGCAGGGTTGTAAAGAGCCTTCAGAGATAGGTCTTGTTCCTGCATATCTCGTGAATGCACAGCTACAATGAGATTTGGGAAATCTAGAGACCTGATCAACATGTTTGTGTTTCTTTAGCTGGTCCTGAGCATTTTTTGCACCGTGTATGTGTACTGGAGGAGGCCATTGCTATTAAGGGGAACTTGACTTGCAAGTTTGGTTTTGTGTCAAGGTAACATTCACATGTAGTAAGCGTCCAAGGTTTGCCAACAGAGCAAAGCATTGTAATGAAACAATCAGTCCTGTTCTCTGCACCAGTGGTTTTAATGTTTTGGATGGCTGGTGTTAAGATACAAACAATATCAATATTTCTTCAAGCTGAGTCACAATTAATCTAACTGTAGTCAGGAAAAAGCTTCCTAAAGAGGACATAATAGGACATGAACATGTGAAATCAGTGGATTGCCCCTTTAACCAACACTTTTGTGCACTATCCTGCAGGGTCAAACGTACAAACTTGGTCAAGTGTTTTTTTGCTTCTCATATCAAATCAGTCCAATTTGTCAGGCAGCCAGTGGTCTCCATCCAAGTGAACTCTGGCATGCTTCACGTGTAGTGCGAATGCAGTCAGGCCTAAAGTAGGGATATAGCCAGGAAGTTTGCATTGAATCAAACTGCACTGACTGGATTCTCCTATATATCCCCAGAATGTTTTATATTACATGGATCACAATCATAACATTTTGCTTTTAGACTGTAAGAAATAGCTAAATAATACTTGACAAAGTGAACCACAAATCAGGCCTGTAATCCTCCACTGACAGGTAGCTGGCTAAACTAATTAGAGATGGCTTTGTGTAGTTACCAAAACATCTATTTATATAAGTAAATTCATACTTTTTTCAGATACTTCGACACCGACTGAGGCTTTGTGTATCTTGCTTTGCTTACACAGACCTGTGATGAAGTCTCTCTCCCTGAAAATCCTTAACTCGTTCATTCTCCTCTTGACTTAAAGTTTACTTTAGCTTGATTTATGCCCGCGAGTGCTGCGTGTCTAAACTGGTCTGCCTGCCTTCTGCCGAGGCTTCTTCCTTTAGCAAACGCTGACCCACCGAATCTTTTCATGCTGGTCCTGTAAACTGACGCACACGCGGCCACTATCGTAGCAAAAAAGCCGTACGGTGCAGTTAAATCCGCTCTGCTCTGCCTTTATGGCTCAGTTGGAGCAGCCATGTGGCGTAAAAAATAACAGTGAATGCCCAGAAGGCTCTTTGTGTCTGTGTCTGTATCTGTAGTTGTCTCTTAGTGTGAATATCTGTCTTTGTTTATGGAAGAGTGTGCTAATGAGTGCATGTGCGCGTGCGCCAGTGTTTCTGTCTGGCTGTTTTTATGGTTTTTTGTGTGCCCGAACTGGCACATGATACTACGAGTGTGTGTCTGTGTATTTATGTCTGTGTCTCTGTTTGTGTCTGACTCTGTGCGTGTGTGTGTGGCTTTTGCTCTCAGGTGTGACTGTGATTGCTTGGCATTGTGTAGCACTTTACGTGTCTGGCCTCAGATGCTGTGATCACTCAGTTTGGCTCCGTGCTACGAGAGGAGCCTTTCCACGCCACAGAAAAAAAGAAACTGCAACAATTATAGAATTATGTGAAGTAGGAAGTCATGGGTGAGGAAGTAATTGCTCAGTTTCAGATTCAAGTTCCCCATAAACATCATTTATGTATGATGTCAGCGTACGCATGTTACCCTTTAGCCGAGATGCTCCCTTTAAAAGGATATTCTTGTTTTAAGTCTCCATATTTGGTGCTTGGTGCTCACCATCATGAGCTCAACAGGTTTTATCTCTTTGTAGATTTACTTGATAAACTTCAGTCTCTGTCTCTTATGTCTGAATGTAGTCACTGCTATTACAGTATGTATGGGGAATCTGGTAACCAAAAAAGTCCACAGGTGAAGCTCACTTTAAAGGGCCAGATCCAGATTGCAGTATGATTTAAACTTCAATGTTAGTATCACTGCCAAAGCACAGATAAACAGCCATATGTATCTAATCATGTATGTTATCCTCTACTTATATTTTCTCTGTGTGTTTTATTGCGGGTTTTGTCATGCTCAGTTCCTTTTGCAGCTGGAATTTTGAGAGATTTGTTTGGTTATGAGATCCCAAAACAATCTAACCTGCCAGCCTCAAAGTCATGTGCCTGTAGAAACCCACAGG
>VOQK01026396.1:4369-15747 GCA_015052645.1 Benitochromis conjunctus
TTTGGTTTCGGTTTCTCTTTGTATTCGTTGTTGGTGTGTGTGTGTGTATGCGTGTGTGCGCGCGTGCGTGTGTGTGTGTGTGCGTGCGTGCGTGTGCGTGTGTTTGCATCTGTTGTCTTTGTGCAGTTCTTTGTGTTTACTGGCACACTTCATGAGCTTTCCTGTTAGACCTCAGTGATGTGTGTCCTCCCACAGTAAGGACACTCTGTGACTGTGCTGCTTTGGGATGTCAGTCTAAACGATCGTGTGCAAATGGCTCTCTGCTAACGTCCTACCAGAGCGGTTCCACCTGTCCTCCCACCGTGTAGCTGTTGGACGACACTGTCCTAAACGATCGGTGTAAATGCTTCAGCCGTTCAGGGATAAAATCACGTGTCTCTGGTTTAGCTGTTACAGAACAGGATGAAATAGGCCGCTGCATCTTGAGTCCATAAAAACATGCGACAAGAGAGAAGTTTGACTCTTGCACCAGTGTCGTGTTATTTTTGTACTGTCGTTCTTCAGTGCTCCCATAAGAAGCTGTGCAGTCAGCTGAAAACAGCGACGTAATGAGCTGAACTCCTGCAGCCACACACTGTGTTCATGTTATTCATTCACACAACACAACTGAGCCTTCATACTGTGTGGCACTTTCCATGGACAGCATAGTCCAAGTATGACTTCATACAGACCAGAGTGTATGTGGAGAGAAGACGCACAGAAGAAGCAAACGAACACTTCTTTGTGTCTATTTTCAGTGGTTTGTATCCTCGCTGCGCCCCGACACAAACACACAGAGGGAGACGTTTGTCCTAAAAACACTCGGCACAGTCTTTGCTTCGTGTTGTCTGGGCAGTGACAGCAGCGGGTGTAAACCGAAGTGACCGTGTGACGACGTGGCCGGTGCAGACGGTATACTGATGCCTTCACTGTAAGGACATAAAGTGGGTTAGAGTCCAGTCAGATGTGTGACAACAGGTCACAGCACTGACAGACACACAGCTGTGCATTTTACAGTGGACCCAACATCGTTTCAGGAAACATGTCGAACATCGCCGCAGTGCGCCCTCCTGATCCTCCTTCCTCACCTCATGAGAGGAAGTCTTGCAGTGTGCGTGCTTCTTCACACAGGTGTAGTGTTGACTGCGTGCATGGGAGTGACTGACTGAATACTTTGTGGCTGTGGGGTGGGGTGGCAGAGCAGGTCGCCTACTAATCGCAAGGTTGGAGGTTTGATCCAGTCTGCATGCCAAATATCCCTGGGCCAGATACTAACCCCATGTTGCTCTCCGCTGTATCCATCGGAGTGTGAATGTTAGATAGTAAGCACTTAGAAACAGCTTCATCCAAAACATTCCACCTTAAAAGCTGCAGCTAGCTGCTGGTTTGCACATTAATGAGTTTTATTATCATCTGACAGAGACTGTTATTTGACTCTGCTCTCTAGTAATCAACCTCTAGTCATTACATCAGACTCGATACTTCCTGTGTGCATTTCAGAATAAAAGCACTTCAGCTGTTCACTGGAGAGAAGCACCTTTTGTCTTATAGACATTTATAGGAACTTGTGGAGCACATAATATCCAGCGCTGTACACTCACCCTCTGCTCACTACATCACTGTTCGTCTAATGTGTTTGCATCTTGTGCTATTAAAGACTGCTTTCATGTTTAGGGTAAAGCCGCTGTACTTCGGCGTATGTCCGCGTATGTTTAAAATATGTGGAGAAAGCATATTTGAGGGGACGGCTTGAACTCAGCTTGATGTTTTAGCTAAACGGTGCTCTGATTGTTACACTTCAAAGAGGCCAGTGAAAATTTCAGGCTCGTCTCTTTAATAGTTTTTAGTATGTTCACGTTCACGTGAGGAGGAAACATGGTGGTAAGTAAATATACCGTAAAACATTTGACACATCAACCATAAATGTGTGGAGCATAAAGTCTTTGCGTGAATGAGCACGAGGCCCAGAATGACTACAGTGTGTGCGCTACGTGCACGCCAGCAGCTGTCCACAAACGGCGAGCACTGCCTTTGATTTGCTTCTCCTGTGACATCAGCAGCTCGACTTGGACCGGGCGTGTCTAAACACATGATGTGAGCCACCCACAGCTGTAGCGCTCATGCTTTCACACGCCACACCCTCGTCCTCACACCTGAGTTTTCTCTCTCACCGTTCTCTTCTTAGAAGCTAACCCTCATTGTGCGGTGAGCTTACAGCGACAGTGTCTGTTTGTCTTTCACGTGTGGATGAGCCACTATTTGTTTCCTGCTTTTGTTTAGTTGTAGTGTGATGTAACAGTAATAATAAATCAGTCAGTGCTGCTGAGTGTCATTTTTGTGCATGTGACCAAAGGTTGTGAGGCTGAGTGGCTGTGTTTTGTGTTTGCTGCAGGTGAACCTGAAGCGACCGTGTCCTTTCTGGCCCGATGACGGACACTGCTCCATCAAAGACTGCCATGTGGAGCCCTGCCCGGAGGTCAGCCAGACTTACTGTAGCTGTATCCAGCCCGCATGTCTGTATTTAGTGCTTAGTCAGCCACACGTTGGCTCATTGAGGTCAGAGGTTACCGCCTCCTGAGTTCACTAAACTAGGTGTTACATACTGCTTCAAATGTATTTTCTAAAAAAGAAGCTGTGTGAACGATGTCACCTGTTGTTGTTTGATGTGTTGCATTTCACAGAGCGAGGTTCCTGTTGGCATCAAGTCAGGGAACTACAACAAGGTGAGACCAGCTCGTCCTGACTAAACGAGTATCACGTACAGCTGAGGTGAACCTGGGCATGAGTGTTGTGGTGTTTGGGCTGATATATACATTTTTGAGCTGTTGTTTTTCCAGGGTGCAGCTTACACGACTTTAAAAACCAAGAATAAGGTGGACAAATGTGAACATATTTAGGATTTTCTCTCAATCACACTGGCTCAGAAGTGTAGACCAGGCACTGTTGCTGCTCCGGTGTAATTCTGGCTGATATTTCAGCGCGTTTCTTGTCAGAATTACATGTTAAACAGAGACAAAGGTATCACGTGGAGGCGCTGGAGGACGAGAGTGGGCTGACAAACAGCACCTTCTTCCTGTATTGACTTTTGTTGCTCCCACCCAGACACCTCCGACCAATGAGTGGACAGAAAAAGAGACTGTCAGAGTGGTGAGTGTGTAGCAGTAGTTGTCATCATTGTGGATGCAGTTATGAGTGAAGCTTTCCTTGTTTGGGAAAGATGACCTCAGTTTGTTTTAGTACCACAGATGAATGTCCTGCTTCAGTGCTCTTAGTCTGATCTTTGGGCAGACTGACGAGGTGGTCAGAGTAATAGTTGGTTCGTTCTCCTGTGCAGCTTTGACTTGTTGTGGTGATAAAAGGTCCAGTTGAATGCAGCTCGTCTTTCATCGGCATGAATGTTCAGTCAGATGTCAGGAGTCTGTTTCCGTGCTTGATTTTGAGACATTTAAACAGTTTCTACACATCCTGTGCAGACAGGAAGACACTTCGCCCTGGATTGAATGCCGGCTGTGACGGCAGCCTCGCAGCTGCTGATTGGACCTGTTGGCCTCTCTGTAACAAACTGCGTCCTTACTTTAGAGCAGTGGTTCTCAAACTGTGGACATCATTCCCCACATGGCAGGAAGAAACATTTTCACGCCCCATCTAAACAAAGCAATGACAGAAAAGCCGAGCTGCACCTTTAACAAACTCGTTCACAATGAGTCCTTCAGTCATTTTAGTTTTAAACAACTTTCATTTCAAACAAGTATCTGTATCTTTAGTCTCTAGACTGCTTCATCAGTCTGCACCACTTCTTCACAAAACCAACACGTTAAACAGGATGTGAACATTACCAAACACGGAAAGTTCAGTCTCATAAAAAAGAAATCCAGAAACTTGTGAACAGAGACGAAAAATATATAATTTAGTGAGAGTTTAAAACTATTCACTCTTAGTGGCTGCAGTGAGCCTGTTTCTGCCTGCAGAGCTGTGGGGGCGTGGTCCGTGGCGGGGCGTGGTCTGTGGGGGAGACGGATGCACCCGAGTGGCATCACCAATCACACCTCACCAGCTTAAAACAGAATGAACTGGGTCCTGTTGATGATGACGATGATGATGTTGTTGTGTGTAGCCTGTCGCCGTGTGTGTAAGTGGACAGCTGCAGTAAAGAAGTGTAGAGAAAAGTGCGAACACATGGTCGGGTCTGTGGTGCTTCAACCCTGGGTACCACTGTAAACGATGCACGGCAGACCTGACCACGTGTTCGCACTTTTCACTACACTTGTGTCCACTTACACACGCGGCTGCAGCTTTTCAGCGTCTGCACGTATTATTACCATCACTGCTGTGAATGTCTGTGTTCTGCTGTAAAAGTGATTCTGAGGTTAAACATTAGACCGCGTGACTTTTGGCAGATACACGATATCTTTGCTCAAAATAAGTAGAAAAATCTGCCAATGGAACAAGTGAAAATTCTCCAGTTTCAAGAGTCACTGTCTAAAAACAAGTTCCTCTATCTCACTGAGATGCTGCTCTGTAGCTGACTGTGTCTTATTTTAAGTTTGATGAGATTATTTTGACTAGAAATAAGACAAATATACTTGGTAAGAAGTGTTTGCACATCTGCTCTGGTCTCAGTCAGGGGCAGATGTTTCCCCCACCGTCAGCTGGGAGACGCAGCAACGACCCAGCTGGAAATCGAGGCGGAGTGAGAAGTGACTGGAGCTGCTTTGACAGTCAGGGAGGGGTCACAGTGAATTCAAAGGATTTGAATATGAGAGAACTATTAAAAACGCCACTGCCTGTAAATGTAGGTGGGACACAGAGGCTGTTGTTTCACACACAAACTGCTTTGACTGCTTTTGCTCGGCCAATACTGAATTATCATCTTTAGGTAGAGTTTTGTGTTTAAAACAAAAACATGGTACCAAGTTTGGGCGAGTCACATGTTTGTGGTACAGGCCGCCTGTGCTTCTTTGTTTCAGTTCCTGATACATTTCACTTTGACTGAGCCAAATAATCTCATTTAGGAGATTTGAGTTTGCAGCTGTGTTTATGGAGCACTGCTGCTCTCCTCATCCTCAATGTGAGCAGAAGGATGGGGGTGGGGCTGAGGGTGGGGCTTGAAGGGGACCGAGGTGTGTCAAAAGCAGCACAGTGTAAAAATCTGTCTGTGCAGATTGTGTTCATCTGGATGTTTTCAGTGGGAGAAACGTTTCATCATCATCATCAGGTGACTTCTTCAGTCTCAGCTGACTGCAGGTTTCTAAACAGCACATTTGCATAATGACTGAAACTAGCACCACTGAAGGAACAATGGGCTGGGAGGTCAGTTCATGATCATTAATGTGCCATCTGATCAAAGGCCATTGATCAGTGGCCCTGAGTCCCATTCACAGAGAGTTGGGGAATGGCTGCAATCACAGCATTGTAAGATGGTGACAGATGTACCCTTAGGCCCCCTCCTCGATTCAGAGATGGTCTTTTTTCACATAAATGGCCTCCTTGGCTCGTTAAACGGCCTGTGACTGTGCAGCAGATATTTCCTTCCTCGTCCTGATGCTCACTCAGGGACAAGAAGAAGTATTTCTTTTTATTCCATTGTTAAATCAAAGCACAGATAAAAATCACAGTTTTCATGACCAAGTGTTGTGTTATCAGATGGCCTGTCTGTAATTAGCAGGATTTAACCTCTGAGTTGAGCATTATGCTTTATTCAGTTTTCTTTGTTAGACAGTTGGATGCTGGGCTGTTGTGGCCACATTTACAGAACCACTCTGACATGAAGGCTGGATGTGAAGAAACGTGTCACACTTTCATAGAGCCAGTGAAGTGAAGATGATTTGACATCTGAGTGGTATCATTACTGTGTCCAGTACTCCCAGGCGGCCAACACGATG
The DNA here is from genome assembly GCA_015052645.1 of Benitochromis conjunctus. Classification (NCBI taxonomy): domain Eukaryota; kingdom Metazoa; phylum Chordata; class Actinopteri; order Cichliformes; family Cichlidae; genus Benitochromis; species Benitochromis conjunctus. Next base: position 10,231 of record VOQK01026396.1, read on the forward strand.
TCGGACGTGGTGGAGTGTGAGCAGGCCAAGGAGCTGGGTGCCATCAACAGCACCCTGAGGTGAGTCCACAGACCTCCTCCTGTGTCTTTATCTGCAGCTTGTTTTCACCGGTTCACATGGAGGGTTTGCACGTCGAGCCTGCGTGTGCAGTTCAACATCACTGCAGCTTTGGCAGGTTTCACACTCGTGTGTGCGGTTTCTGCTGTTGTTTCATTCAACGGTCACAGTTTAAATGGACGCTGTGATAGAATTCTGATTTGGCCGTGTTAGCTGTCGGGTAAAGCTCACTCTAAGATTGCAGTCATGGTTACAACATGTTGGTATTTTTCAGCAACCAGAGTAAGGAGGCGTTTGCTGACTGGGCGAGGCACGATGATGCTCAGGATCACTTCTGTGAGCTGGACGGTGAGGAGCTTTTTACTCTGGTGTTTGTGTGTCTGTGAGAGCAGCACTCTGAAGCATCAAACTTCACTACCAGGACAAATGTCCCTCATTTACAGAAACCCTAACAAGCACATGTCCACCATGCTTCCTTAGTACAGCTCTGTACATGGTCTTTCCTGTACTAAGTAGAAACAGCACTTTTGTAGCCGCACTGCTAAGAAGGAAATATCTCATGTTTTTTTTAACCTATGAACTGTGTGTGCTTCAGATGAGACCTCTCCAGATGCTGAGTATGTGGATCTGCGTCTGAATCCAGAGCGATACACCGGATATAAGGGTCCTTCAGCCTGGAGAGTCTGGAACAGCATCTACGAGGAGAACTGCTTCAAGTAAGCCTGGAGCTCACTACAGAGACGTGTTCATTACTGAGGTTGTAATAAAATAGTGTTTTTGTGTCCACAGGCCCAGGTCGGTGTACCGACCTCTCAACCCGCTGGCTCCCAGCAGAGGTGAGCATGAAAAACGATAGCTGCTACCTTTTGTGCACATGTAAATGGGAGGAGGACTTAAAAGCAGGCTCACAGGTTCAGTTGTTGGAATTTTGAATGAGCAATGAAAGCAACCCTGGAACGAGCTTCAAGCAGACTGGAGTGACAGGTGGAAACTGGCCGAACGAGTAAGCAGGTGGGTGAAGTCCAGGGTGTGCGCTGATCTGAAGGACAGCAGCTGCGTTCCTGTGTGTCCACTGTCGGCTGTGTTCATAACAGACTGAAGTGATGTAATGCTGCCACCTGAGAGAAGGTGTGCTGGCAGGGAGCTGAGTGGCTGCACAGGCCTTTCCGGTTCTTCTGTACCGGTCACCGTTTCCAGAAAGACCGGTCTCTCCTCAGACTGCAGGAGCCGAGCAGCCGGCTGACTGCCTCTGCAGCAAACATGTAGAAGAAGACTGACGTGTTTCTGACAACTTTATTGTTAGCATGTTGATTTTCTTACCATCAGCGGTCCACAAATCACTTTACCCTCTTCAGTTTCCATCCACACATGCTAGCCTCCTTCTGTTTACTCCATACTGTGCTGCAGTGCACTACAGCCTGAATAAAGACCGTCACTATTTTTAAAGTGTAGATGTCTGTAAGTGAAACTAGAGCGAGTGTTTTCTCACACTTTGATGGATGAGTTAGTTTGTGGTATGCGTGTGCCTAATCACAGCACAGATCTAACAGTGTCCTTCCTCTCTTCTGTTTCTGTGTTCAGGAGATGATGATGGTGAGTACATAAACTTCTCTTGACTTGAATGTATTTGTAGCCATGTTGAAAGATAACTCTTCTTGTGTGTCGCTCATGTTTGCAGGGGAAGGTTTCTACACCTGGCTTGAAGGTGGGTTCATGTGCCTCATGTGCTTACGCCTCTTTAAACACTTTGTTCCACCGCCCAGACTGACCTGAACAACACACTGTTATCAGTCCTTAGTTTCATCTCTTTGAGGTGCACAGCCAGAAATGTGACTAACATGACAAACTTCTGTGTAGCTACGCTTTTCAGCGCTCTGGAGTTAAACTGGTCTCGTCTTGGAAGACTTTGTGAGCCCCCAGAGCTGTGGCTCATCACAGCCTGATCTATGTGACGTATTTGTGTGTAGATGCCTGACGCCTCACGGTGCTGTGATAAAATGCTGCTTTAAGCACTCGTGTGGATGTGACGTACCACCCAACCTTGAATTGTTGTAGCCTAAGCACACCCCCTCTGTGTTTGCTCTTCTGTTTGATGAAAGCTGGCCTTATTTAAAGTACTATGTTGACTAGCTGTGGATCACCTGCTGTTACTTGGTGCGTCTGCATTGCTGCACCATCGCAAGTACAGCTGATGTCCTAACACTACCAAACACAGTTACATCTGTGGGAGGGTATAAGTCTGCCTGTAGTGTGGCACCGGGTGTAGGGTCCAGGGTTACACTGTAGTTCTGGTTTATGTTTAAGGCAGTACTAGAAATCAGATGTCACTGCTAACAAAGGGAACTTTGTCAGTATTAGGCAGACAGTTTTGGGTGGACTGAACCTTTAAGCTGAGCTTTGTTGGATTCTGATTTGTGATTTTAAGAAACCCGTTTTTATCTCTGTCTCTCCAGGTTTATGTTTGGAGAAGAGAGTTTTCTACCGGCTCATCTCGGGCCTCCACAGCAGCATCAACATCCACCTGTGTGCAGAGTATCTGCTGGACGGTACGACATCATACAGAGCAAAAACACCCACTGGTTTTAGTCTGCCAACACCATATTGTTTCTGGAGCCAGCATATTTGGATGATGGTATAGTGTGCTAAGATGTCAGCTCATGTTAGCTAGCTTGGTTAGCGGCTGCCTGCCAGTTATTGCTAAAGTGAAAGACTAATAAAATGAATCAGTGACCAAAGCTGGCGCACAAACTGGGATGGCGTCCATCACACACAGCAGGACATTGGTCCAAACAGGTCCACGCAGCAGGGAGATCGGCTTCAATTACCAGATGAGGCCCAGCAGATGCTGACTGGCTGTGTCTGAGATACCTGTCAATCACCGTGGCCACGCCCCTGACTCAATTATCAAGATGGATTAGTCATCACAACCAGAGGAAGTGCAGCTTATAGCTGCTCTGCATGGCCTTCAGTTTTCAGTTATGGAGGTTGATCCCCGTCCAAACGCTGCACCACACAAAGAAGCAAAGAAAACAAATGTTTTGTGTTGATCGACCTTATTAAAAATATTAGTTGTGATATGATAGTGCATGATCATTCAGGTCTACTGAAGCACGGCTGATAAGTCGTATGTTTATTGTGCTTTTGGCATTAGCATTAGTTAACTCACACAACCGTGGTGTCCTATTGTTTTTGGGCTCTTCAGAGGGATGGGGACGCTCAGTGTGGGGTCCAAACGTCCAGGAGTTTCGTCAGCGTTTTGACATGGCAGAGACAAAGGGGGAGGGCACCCGACGCCTGAAAAACCTCTACTTCCTGTACCTGATCGAGCTGCGGGCGCTCTACAAGGTGGCTCCGTACTTTGAACGAGCCATTGTCAACCTATACACCGGAAATTCTCAGGAGGACGGAGAGACCAAAGACCTGCTGCTGCAGATCTTCAATGAGATCAAGTAAGAAGGAGGTGCTTGATTCTTCTCAGGAGGGCCGTTTGGTAAAGTCAAAGACCAGCATGAGCCATGGATACTTTTAGTTGGGTTGTTTTGTTTCCTACAGAAACGTCATTAGGAGTTAGTGGGACTTACTACATCAGTGTGTTGTTTTTTTTTCTTATTTGACCCCTTAAAGGAAACATTGTGGGGTAAACCAGCTCCTGTGAATCAGTATAGACTCAGACATCCAGCCAAAATCACCTGGAGTGGCCACACAGCCAGTCTTTGATAGCTTCCATGGTTACATTGGCCGAGACTTTAGCTAACAACAGTGCTCACTGTTGGCATGGTAACAAGCAGGTTTCTATGTTAAGTGATCCACACAGCACAAATAACACCCTGATCGCTGGCTTGGCTACATGGTGGGGCTGCGATGTCCATGTTGTTACCTGCCACATGTCCCACCAGCACACTGTTAGCCCACTCTCACTAGTCCATGCGGTGTAAGGCTAGGATCATATGTTTACTCTACCTGTATATTCATGGCACCAAAGCGTTTTAGATAGTAAGGTAATAATAATCCAATAATCCAGAGAAAACCCAACAGTCAGACGAGCCACTCTGAGCAAGCACTTGGTGACAGTGGGAAGGAAAAACTCCCACTTGATATATAGTGGAAAGAAAGAATTAGGGTTGAATTGTTTTCCCCACTTTTTTGTGGGGAGAAAATCAATCATTAGCAGATGACTGTGCTTCATTGAAGCTGTCACATAGAGACAAAGGCAGACCCTTCCTGGAGCAGCCATAAGTGCTATATTATTTATATATCGAGTATTATGATTATTATTATTATTATTATTATTATTATTATTATTATTATTATTATTATTATTATTATTAGACTATTTCTGGACCTCTGTGTGTCTTCCAGAGCTTTCCCCATGCACTTTGATGAGAAGTCCATGTTTGCTGGACACAAACTGGAAGCCAAAACATTAAAGGTAAAACCTAAAGCTGCTACATCTATAAATGTTGCTATCACTGTGAATGTCAGCACTTCATATTGTCTCCATTCTGTATTATACGTACTTATATTTTCACCTCCTTGTGTGAGGCGTCTGCTATAGGAGAGGGAGTGTGTATCCAATGCTGTTTTCACTTTGTGGCAGAGCCTTTGTAATGCTGACTGTGTGTTTGAAGAGGTGTCTGGTGCTTTGATTGTCAGCAGGATGAAAGAGGACAAACCCTCTGTCATGATGCTTGCAGCAGTGCAGTCATACTCCACACCTTTGCTCCTGGTCATAGTTATAGACTGTCTGAAAGCGAACGGCGTCCTGTCATGGTTCTTGTTGCAGGAGGAGTTTCGTCTCCACTTCAAGAACATCTCCAGGATCATGGACTGCGTGGGCTGCAGTAAATGTCGCCTCTGGGGAAAACTGCAGGTGTGTCTTTGCACATGTTCATCATAGTTTTTAAAGCCAACACAGTCTCAGATCTGCAGGTGGAGGTAAGGTCCCCTGATGTACAGCCATGTGTCAACAGAAAGGACACGCTCGCCATGTTTGTTAGAGCTCAGGTGTAAAAGGCTACGTAGCACTGAATGTAATCACAGTTCATGTAGCATGATATATGATGGCACTATGGTGTCCTTGAAATGTCTTCAGTTTCCACAATAAGGTTACGTCCACACGTACACGGCTATTCCTGAAAACGCAGCTTCTTCTATGCGTTTGGGCCTGTCGGCCACACCTACACGATGTGTTTGACCACTGAAAATGGAGTTTTAGGCTACGTCCACACGTGCACGGGGATTTTTTTTTTGTTGTTGTTTTTTTTTATCCCGTCCACACGTGCAGTTTTGAAAAAATATCTCTGTCCACATGTAAACACCAAAAACAAGTCAAACAATGTGAAGAACACGCCAAATCCTAACCGTGTAGAAATGTTGGCCAATCAGAAGCCTGGGAGGGAACGAGGAAACAGGGTTTGTAAAAGTTTGTGTGTTTTTCTGGAAAGGCAGCTAGTTTTGTGT
>VOQK01026399.1:0-11266 GCA_015052645.1 Benitochromis conjunctus
AGAAACAAATCACTCTTTAAGACCTTATGTATACATATGTGTGTGTGTGTGTGTGTGGACGGGTATTAACATCTTTGTGGGGACCAAAAATTGGAAGTTTACTATTCTCGTGGGGACCAACAGCCCTCATGGGGACCAAAATCCCAGTCCCCATGGGGTTGAAGGCATTTTTCACACTCAAAACGTGGTTTTAGTGTCAGGGTTACAATTAGGTTATGGTTAGGTTTAGGGTAAAGGTCAGGGTTAGCCATTCATTTTTGATGGTTAGGGTTAGGGTAAGCGGCTAGGGAAAGCATTATGTCAATGAGATGTCCCCACCAGGATATAAATACACACATGTGTGTGTGTGTGTGTATGACTGAGAATTTATCAGATTTTTTCCTATATCTTAAGACATGACTTTCAGATACTGTTTATCTGCGTTAGATAGTTTGGTCTTTTTTCCTCAAGTTGTCCAGTTTCCCTCAAATGTTTTTAAGGACACACTGCACATCGTGAGAAGATATTTCAAGTTTTCAGCACTTTGGAAATCACCTTGCTGGTTCACTTTTATTCCTCTGAAAATGGTCAGGTACAAGGACTGGACTTAAAATGAGTGAAAGAGCAGCCAATGTCTAATGAACAAGACCTTTAGGAAGCTTAGAGTACTGCTGCTCAATCTCACTTTAAAGAGTTTGAAGAAAGTCTGGCTCCTTGGAAGCAAAATGTTAAGAAATCAGGGTTGGCACACGTCTTTTGCACAGTACTGTATGACAAAGATATGTTTTTAACTCTAGCTCTACGTTGGTTTCATAAGCAGACACAAAAACAATGACACCCTCATCAGATGCAAGCTGAAAATTAAGTGCTAATTAGCTCACATTAGCATTGTAAACATTTCACTTTAGAAACATCAGCACTGTTAGTACTGTCACTGTGAGCATGTTAATGTTAGTGTTCAGCTCAAGGCACTGCTGTGACAAATCATAGCCTTTCATCGTCAGTGTAGGCTTTTCCGTCCTGTCTTGCTATGGTTAGTCTAATGTGTTCCTTAAGTCTTCTACTGAACTGTTTATTTAAAAAAAACAAACCTTACTGCAATTAAAACATAATGGCGCCCCAATTATTTTTTCCTTGTGGTTTTTCTTTTAGAAAGTTTAATAAAATAAATCTAAAACTTGACAAATAGGTTGAAACGGTGCAATAAATTCAGCTCAAAAATGGTCTAACCTGGTAATACAGTTTTTCTAGATACAGCCTCTCTCTCTTCCTGCTATGACGAGGTAGTTGTCATGAAAATCATTTTAAGCAAACACATATTGTTTAGTCTAACCTTTACTTACTCTGTGTTGAGATTAGTAGTTGTAGCACAGGGGAGCCGGCATCAGCTGCTTCTCATTCTGCCTGCCGCCGTCTCAGCACAGTGAACACATCAAATTCAACACGACTGCATCAGAAAAACATCAACAAGCGGAAGAAAAGAGTGACAGCTCGATGTGTGATCCCATCTTTAACACACACACACACACACACTCTCAGGTGGGACACAAGTGGCTATTTCTTCTGCTACATCAACCTATCTTTGCTTACTCTGCAGTCATAATGTTCCGGTCTTTAGCATAGATAATTTTATCTTTGAGACGTGACTGGAAGTAGCCCAGAGTATCGTCAGAAGCAATACTGAGGTACCCTGCAGGTTTCAAACAATGCACAGTGGCCCAAAGTATGCCATGAAAATATCCCTTAAACCAGTGCACCACCAGCACCCTCAACCCCTGATATAAGGCAGGATAGGTCCATGCTTTCATGTAGTTTACAAGAGATTTTGACCCTACAATCCAAAGACCCATCAGATAAGGCAATTTTTCCAAGCTTCTGCTGTCCAATTTTGGAGAGCCCGTGCAAATTATGGCCTCAATTTCCTGTTCTTAAATGACAGGAGAGGCACCTGGTGTGGTCTTCTGGTCCTGTAACCTAAGGTCTCTGTGTTCAGAGATGATCTTCTCCATACTTTGGTTGTATTAGGTTGTTATTTGAGTTACTATTGTCTTCCTAGCAGCTCAAAGCTGTCTCCTCTGACCTCTAGCATCAACAAAGCATTTTCACTCAGAGAACCGCCACTCACTGGATATTTTGTTTTTGTACCTGTCTCTGTAAACCCTACAGATGGCTGTGTGGAAATTCCCAGTAGATCAGCAATTTCTGAAATACTAAGACCAACAACTGTGTTCAGATCCACTCAAATAACTATTTTTTCCCCCATGCTGGTGCTCAGTTTGAAATTCAGCAGTCCTTGAACATGTCTCCATGCCTAAATGAGTTGCTGCAATGTGACTGGCTGATTAGATATTTATGTTAATAAGCTATTGAACAGGTGAACCTAATGAAGTAGTCAGTGAGTAAATCTATGGTGATCTGTCCACTGTTTACCCTCCTTCTCACCTAATTTAAAGCTAGAATAGGCTCCAGTCCACTCATACCCCTGAAGTAGATGAGGGGTTAAGTAAACGGATGGATGGATATCAATATATAATCAAAAGTTTACACAGTTACGTTTTTTGAGCATTCAACAGTAGAATATATGTAAAAAATTTTAGCAGTAAACTCAGCTGCTTTGACATTGTACATTCAAAGCTATGCTGACGCTAATGTGCACTGTAGTAAATGGTAAATGGACTGATTCTTATATAGCGCTTTTCTACTCTCCTGGAGTACTCAAAGTGCTCTATACAACATGCCTCATTCAGCTAATCACACCCATACACACAAGCACTATTTTCTATACTTTAGTGCTTTCTAATTAACATTCATACACATTCACACTCCGATGGATGGAGAGCAACTTGGGGTTAGTATCTTGCCCAAGGCGATTTGGCATGCAGACTAGGGGTGCCACTAACCTTCCAATCAGTAGCTGACCTGCTCTACCACCTGAGCTACAGCCACCCCCGTGGCAGTAGTGGCAGCTGAATCTTGGCACAAAACTATCCTTGCAAGAAGAAGTTTTTATGTTTGAGCGCTGCACAGAATGAAGTGTACTGCTATGTGACATGGCTGCACACAGATAAACAGCTGGTGCTTCACACAGTGAGCCAACCCTGCAAACATGCAGCACCGAACACTCAAAAAGAAGCACCACACTTTACAAATAATGCATTTATTTAACAGGGCAAAGCTAATGCAGAACATGACAAAATGTGGCCTATAGAAATATGATACCATTATTACAGCAGGTCACAGATTTTTATGATCTAATATGATCTAATATGGTATATATACTTTTTATTTCTTCTTTTTATTTATATAAATCATATAATTAATGTCAGCATGAGGTATTATATATCATGAGTGCTTTTAAATAGCTTTATGTGTTGGATTACAACATAGCTTTTATTTTTATATTACAATTTCACATATAGAATATATCGTATACATTGCAATAGATTTATAATTTCACACACATGAATGTTTTCCTTGAATTTAATAACATGCACCAGTTAGAACTCTTTTAAAAGTACATACAGGAACAATGATGATTAGACTTTCTGAATATAAACCAAACTGTTACCTCTAAAATGGCCACTTTTGGGGCTGCTGAACTGTTTTGTGAGAACAACTAAAAACACCATGTTAGTTAAAAATTTAAAACCATTTCGCCCAGGATTGCTTCCTTGCTGGGTTTAGTGAAGGCCAACGGCGGCAAGTGAGGTTCCAGTGGGAGAGCGCCCAGCCAGCATTATCAGATATTATTTTAACAGGCTGCACAGAGGACTGGAGTTCCCAGCAGTTGTGTAATTAATTTCTCTGGTAGTGGTCCTACATGGCTGTCGAGGACCTGGGAAGGCAGGAAATGTCTGTCTAGGCGTAGTAACAGGGTGACACCAGCAGGTCTGTGAGCACGAGCAGCTGATCGTCAGTGAAGCACTGTCGATGCTCCTGCCAGTTATCGTGGTGAGTACGCCGAAATTCTGACAAGGTCTTCTTCACCGTCATCTTTGGACAAGAAAATCAAAATCATCATGCATACTCATAGTCTAGGCGAATGCAGTGTGCACATTTAAAAGCAACACAACAAAACACGAGTGAGTTTAACTAATTTATCAGCTCATATTAAACCTGTCTGAAGATTGAAATCTCTATGATGCAATATTTTTTTTCCCAATCTTAGCTCTGTATGATATCCTACAGAGCTCTAGTGGCTGGCGCCACATGAGACCCAACCAGCTGCTGTTTAAACAGTTTTCATGTGAAGGGCAGCCAATCAGAACAAAGATGGCTTAAAGGCAGGAGGAAGGGACCTAAAAGAGTTTGTTTTACATGTACTGAGATCCCGCAACAAGGCCCGGTATATGGTAAATATATGCTAAATTAGTCATAATCTGCACTATGAATCATGCAAAGCTACTTTTTTTAGCATCCAAGAATAAATATAGACGTCCATCTTAAGTATCATTTTTAGATACTTCTGGTTTACTACAGCATGATTCATCACTGCACATTTAGTCCTCTACACGCTGACAAAGATCAACATCCCATTCATGAAAAAATACAATTATCTGCCTCATTGCTAGAGCCCTGGTGATACATCAGCTGGCTGATATCGACCAACCACAGATAAACTGGTATCTGCTTTTTGTTGACCGATGAAGGCGTTGTAAAATTAGGGACATGATCACATATTATTCTTTTTAAAAGGACCCAACTCAGTCTTAATAAAGCAGATTAAAAAAAGACCAATGAGGGCAAACTGATGGTGTTTTTTATTATTTTCAGAATTTCTATAAACCAAAAAAAATTGACTAAAGTTGAAAAACTAATCAGATTAATTCATCATGAATAATAATCATTAGCTGCCGTCCACCAGTTAGACGTTTGTATCATATTTAATTTAACAGCATTTTCAGCAGAGTGCTTTTACAGGTTTGGTATGACTGAAATTACTTAAATAAAGGGAGCCACTGTTTCCTCCACTGCTGTGTGCATGTGGGAGAAAGAGAAATACCTGGTGTTATCGTACCGTCATCTGAGTCCAGTTGAAGTGTTCACATATGCGCAAAAAATGCTGACTAATAGCTCTGAGTTGTTATGAGGGCCGAAAGGGACCAAGTGTGAAAGCATCCTAGATTTTTATAGAACACAATGCAGAAAAACATGTTGGGCTCATATAGAAACGGTGCCGTCTCATAGCACACGCAGGAGAGCATACATCACAGTGTCTTAACCAACAGCTACCTAATGAGAAGTTAATAAGCTTCCCCTTTTCAATGCAAACAAGTAGTTTTTTATTTAAAAAAAATATGCAGTATATAGCTCTGTGTGGTATATGCAGTCTATATAACTGTTAACTGCGCTCTACCAGAGGCCTGAGCGTTTGTTCACGTTTGTCTTTTTCCATACACTGGTATGTATAATAAAAAGGTAACAGAATAATTTTTAATCTGGCAACCACAGCAGGGAAAAGAGGATTGTTATTTCTCAAGTGTGAGTCTAAAGATATTTGGCTTCTAGATAAACAAGATGTAATGCATGATTCAGGGCCAAACTTTTATATAAACTAATATACATGAGCCCAAAGGGATGTGCTGTTTCTCTGTAGTGGAACATTTCCATTAAAGTCTGTAGTAAAGTCCTGCAATAAAACGAATGTTGATAGCAACTGTTTTTCTTGCTTCATTTGTTTTGAACAGTGAACGCTCATACCCACCCTTGATTACAGCCACTATCTATTACAGTGAAGCCTACACTTAAGTTTAAGCACATGAACTGCAAATTCAAAAGTTCCTGTTTTGGTAAATTCTCTATCTAGAGACACGATGTAAAATGCAGATTAGCAGATTACATTGATTAAAAACTAATTTGGAAAAATAACTTATTCATTGCAATCTGTTAGAAACTGTTGTTTCTAGTTAGCTAAGTATGAAGTAAATAGTTATTTGGCTAAAGAAGGAAAGTCATTAATTAATCAGATGATGATTAGATGATAAGAGCACCTTCCTGACTTTTTTACATGTACTTTTGATTACATATGTATCTGGAAACAGTGGTTCAGTGTAATCAAAGTAACCAACCTTATTAATAATCTGCATTGCTCTTTTTTGTAATATTACTGTTGAATTTTGGTTTATAAGTTAATCTACTTATACTTACTTCCCCAGGAAGTAAGTATAAGTAGTTTAATGTTTATCCAGTTTTATATAGAACGGCTAACAACTTTGAAAATTTTCCTTTATCATAGGAACTAACACGTGTTGTTTCCATGTTAGTTTGTGCGCAATCATTTTCACATGTAAAAACTAAATGATTTTAGGCTAACCTCAATTCCAACACTGATTTAGAGTGTTAGTAGAGTTTGCCTTGTTGTTCCAGGACGGCCCAGTGAAGTCACTGTGGCCCATCAGCGGAAATCTGCTGATACACTTCAACTATAACTGACTAACTGACACAACTTCATAGAGTTTGGTAATGAAAACCTTAAACATACACATCAGCAGTGCAAGCTCAGTTTAATTATTTGGTTCACAGCAGTTTAGTGATTCTGCAGCAATCGCGCTAATCGGTAGAATTACCCTAAGGAGGGCACTGAGCAGAAACTTGGTAACCAAGTTTACTAGTATAGACTGATAAGTTAGCACTCCATTGACAAAAATGGACATTTCTGACCCCAAATAACCCCAAATGTTGTGGCCACAATCCTACTTTGAGCTGTGAAAATATGAACACCAGACACTCGTGGATAGATATGGATATCGTCATGGTGGATGTCCACCTTTTAAATACAGCCTATGATTTACAGTAACCAACAAATGTGTCCTTTACTATAATGGACAAAATCTACTATTTCTAACAGATTAGATTTTTTTTCCCAACTATTCTTTCTGGTAACAGACATGTTAGTCAATATTTTTACAAATACAATATTTTAACTGTAATTTATTGGATTTTCTTTCTCATCTTTTTCACTTTCCAATGGGAGAGGCACTAAATCACCGTCATCATTGGCTCCACACCACTATAATGTATTATTCAAACTCTGCTCTACGGATTACATTGTATGTATTCTTCATGCCTGAAGTAAGACCAAAGACACAATTTTCTCCTCAATTGGACAATGAAATTGTATTCTTTCAGCTCACACTGTTTTGAGCTAGATGTTTATATATGAGTGTGTGTGGTGGGGCTAATGCATGCGCGCACCTCTATAGGCTGTGGGTCATTGAGATGGCTGCTCAGGTCCATCAATATCTGAGGCATCCAGTCTGGGACATCATAGGGGCTCGACAGGATGCACGCACTGAGGCCGAGCACTCCAGCATGGCGCCGCACTAAATCTACACACACACACACACACACACACACAAAGGGAGAGTTAAAATAGCTTTTAGAATCTCAAGGTTCGCATTTCCCCTGGGATAAGAAAGGGTAATAGGGCAAGTATTATTGTGATTGCCTCACTGTGTGATTGTGACGTGCACGAAAATGCGTGTGTGTACCTGTGGAGGCCAGCTCCCCTCGGGCCTTGGGGAGGCAAGTCTGACTCAGCGTCTGGAGCTGTGTCTGCAGACTGGAGTCCAGAGGGAAGAACTGGCACTGCAGTAAACCACTGAGGGTGGTGCATGCCATGTCCCTCACCTACGGTGAGAAGGAGAAAGGTGGGACAGGAAGGAGAGAAAAAGGGAGGAAAAAACAGGCCCTTGAAGATCAGAACTGACAAATAAAGAATGCTGTGGAGAACACAAGGCATTTTTAGGGGCGAGGAATGCATGCGCAATTTATTAAGGGAGGCGAGCCCAAGGAGATCGGTGAACAGCAAGGTACACGAGACAGATATAAGCAAAGGAAGGGGAGGAGGAGGAGGAGGAGGAGGAGGAGGGATAGATGCTGAGCTGGGCTGATGTAAAATTCAGTTGGAGAACATCACTGCCTTCCTGCATCACTTTGCATAAATTATGAATAAACTCTGAGTGATGGTTGAGGCACTGTAACAGACAGCGACACGAGGACAAAGCATTAATCAACTCTACACTCACGCAGTTAACAAAATATTAAGAGATGTACCTGTGTTGGTAATTTAGACAATTCAGTTGGAGTGCAGGGGTTATTGATTTTCACCTGTGCTGTACATCCAGATCAATAAACGTAGACACTTTAAAGGTTTTAAAAGCAAGATAAGTGGGACATTGATTGCTCAAAAGCTGACATTGCTCAATATTTCAAGAGACTTCTGTTCTCTGAGCACCAGTTGTAAAGCTTTTTTTTAATCGATTCAATAAATTAACATTAGTAAGTAATTTAGAGGATTTAAAGTCAAGACAAATAAACAATTATTTTGGGTTTAGCTTGAATGTTATTTTTAGATCAGCCAAGCTGCCACCAACAAAGAGATTTCAGGCAGGCATAGTACTCAATCAACATCCCTGTAACTACAGTGAGCACTGAGACAGACTGTTATTTTTAAGCAATAACTGTGAACGGAAAAGATGGATTAAGGTTTAGGTTAGAAAAGCAGCCCTTTATTATCTCCTGACAGGGATCCCAAGAGCTGTGTTAAACCAGTGAATACGTTACCTCAAGCTGCTCGTCTAGCAGCAGCTGCATCACCAGCTTTCGGATGCGGAGAACCTCAGCGGGCACACTGAGCAGAGTAAACAAATTGTAGAAAACCATGATCTGGAGGTAGGTCAGCACTGAGAAGCGTGCATGCCATGACCTGCTGCCTGCCATCTAAGGAGAGGGGAGAGAGAAAAGGGACGAGATAATGAGAGACAAGTTGGAGTTTGTACTGAGGCCTCAAAGGCCCTGAAGGTGATATCTTGCTCACAAAAGATATATAAACTTGAATACACAAGATCCATATGTAATACTTTCTCCTTTCATGCAATTAAAATCTTTCAAGAAGCATGTGGATGACTCTGTGAGGCTGTGCTTGCACAATATAAGTATGCCAACATATTCATAATCACAGAGCTATTACGCTAAGCAAGTATAAATATACACAGAATGTGTATAAATAAGGGTATACCATATACACTTACTATATTCTGTACCACATTCTTACCTTTTTAGTGCATTTGGTTACACTGTGCACATTTTAATGCAAAATAAAAATACAGATTGCAACAGAAGACAAACATTTTGGGATGTGGCTGTGTTGGTCATACCACCAAAGACCTAATAAACAAACAAACTGGCTAACATATGAACTATTTATGTTGTTTCCTGATGCTCCTCAGCTGGGGTTTATAAGATTTTAAATTGTGTGGTTTCACACATATCCACTCGTTATCATCCAAATCAATGGTTATCATAATAAAGATGTAAGCAGGCATGCTTTTCCTGATTCTTGACTATCTGTAAAGTATAACTTAATGAGGAAAAAATGTCTGTCCATCCATCCATCCATCCATCTGGGTATCTGGCCTGCTCCAGCTCTTCTGGGGGAAACCAAATCATTCCTAACCTAGTACAGTGATATAATATCTTCAGGGCGTCCGGGTTCTGCTTTCTGTCGGTGGGACATATCCAGAACACTGACTCCTTTCGATGTGGAGGAGTTGTGGCTCCACTCTGAGTACCTTCTAAATGACCTATCGCTAAGGCTAAAGCTAAGGCTAGCCTCCCTTTCAAGGAAGCTCATTTCAGCTGCTTGTATCAGCGATGGGACACAAAGCAGCTAAGAAAAAAGGTTTTCGGCCTAATCTTGGAGCGAATTTACCGTGCTAACTGAGCATTTTTTTACAAACCAGATTTGACAGTTGTCAGTATGTACAAATGATTATTCCAGAGGGGTAGCCAAGATGGTAAGACATGCTTCGGTAAACTATGTGGGAGTGAATGGCATTAATATTGCAGGTATACTAAATGCACAAAAGTATCATGATCTACCTGTGACTCTTTGAACTGAAATACATTACAGTGCTGTGATTTCTAGTTTTTTGCATATTTGTCGAACTTAAAGATTTTAGATCATCCAAAAAAAAATTTAAAATTAGATAAAGATACGCAGAGGAAATACTAAATGTAGTTTTAGAATAAATAATTTTATTTATTAAGGTAAAATAAACCTTTATCATGGCACTGTAGGTAAAACAGTATTTTGTCAGTGTAGTGCATGTGCTTATAAACCTTAATAAATTGAAGCTCAGACCTGATGATGGCTCTGTATGAAAAGTCAGTATTAGGGTTAGGTTACAAAACCTGTTACAATCGATTTTGAAAGTCTGTATCAAATTTCTGCTGCCTACAAATGACCATAAACAGTTGTTGATCTGTTACTTTTCATTGTGCACAGCACCAGATCCACATGGAAACCTTTTGGCGCTTGGTCTTTGTGTGAAACAAAACTAAACACAGCAACAACGTAAGGCTTTCCCATCAAATGAAACTATTCCTTTAAATAACTGTTTACACCCAGGACTTCCCAGAACATAAAAGATTTATGTTTAGGTGAAGCTGAAACTAAAAAAATGTTGCAATGCTTCCTCATCCCTTAGATATGAAGGTAGTTTTAGAACAGAAATTTCACAACAGGGTTACCATTCACATAAAAACTCACAGCAGAAATTCTGCGAGCCAATTAAAATAGCTTAGGTTGTTTTTAGTCTAACACAATACCTTGGGAGGTTAGGCTTGGAACACTGACAGCAGGCAGGTGAGGCAGTTGTGAGTGTGTGTTTTTGTGAGTATTTATGGATTTGTGTGTACATATTACTTCTTCCAGTGCAGCCAGAACCAGAGGGATGTGCTCAGGATACAGCAGGCCCTGGGACATGAGAGAGAGACACGTGCGTGCATCCTGCTTCATCTCATCATAGCTCTCATCAATCTCCACCGGGGCAATCTGCAGGGGGAGAGAGAAAACAGAGAGAGAGAGATGGAGAGAGGTAGAAAGACAAGGAGCAACGCACCATTTTGAGTAAATGAAGAGAGAAATTGAGTTTAATGGGCAAGTAAGATTGAGTGGGTAATAATGCTGTGCTGTGTGTGTGTGTGTGTGTGTGTGTGTTCTTACCTTGAACAGTAGAGGCAGGAGCTGTAGCTGCTGCTGAACAGGAGTGGTAAAGGTTCGCCCTGCACTCGTCATCAGCCATTTTAAGACTGCAAATAGCACATATATACGCACATAAACACACAAGGACAGTTTGAATTGCTGGCAAATGATAAAAAACTACAGAACTGGAGCTGCGTAGCTCTGGTAATAAAACACAATCTATCATTATTTAGTATCTAATGACTTGTATAATTCCACAGCCAGATATTTGTCTGTATAATGGAGATTACAGTAATAACA
>VOQK01026402.1:0-12748 GCA_015052645.1 Benitochromis conjunctus
AATAACCCCCAAGCTGGACAAGTGGCTCCCCCAGAAACCAAGAATGACACCTGAGATCTCTGTCCAAAAGAGCGCATCTCTAGAACAGCAAACATACTACTAAGATCCCAGGCCACTGGCAGAGGACCCAAGCTTGAAGGATAAAGACCATCCTGCAGGATGTGAGGGGAATATACTGACCTCACAGCTCATTGTTAATCAGTGGTGTTAGTTTCGGTCATTATGCAAATGCGATTGTACTGTTAATAAGGTCGTGGAAACAAAACGTTTCTCCAGCTGAAAATGCTACGTCCAGATGAATAGAATCAACTTACTGAGATCTGAGATTCCTACGACTGCACTCTTCTGGCCAGGGATCTTCGATGTCGTTCTTGGAATCCGCTGGAACCACTCGTCCAGTTTGGGCTGCCCCAGGGAAAACTATTGCCTTCACTCTCCACATCTTCTCCTCTGCTTAGCCAAACAACTGGACATAGTATTGGTGGGTATCACCAGTTTGTCCGTCTTTATCTAGAAGTACAAAAGAATCTTAGATTGGTTATTTTCAATCACCCTAGGGGGCATATTCTGTGGGCCATACTCGGCACATATCTTCTTGTATACCATTCCAGCTATATGGTTATGGTGCTTCATGTATGTCCTGGATTGTCTCAGGGGTATTGTTTGCACAGTCTACATCTGAGGTCTCACCTGGTGTGGTAGATCCCAGCCTCTATCGATTTTGCATTCAGGGCTCGTTTTTGTGCTGCCATGATTAGTGCCCGTGTGTTATCTTTCAGTCCAGTCTAGGATTTCTTGATATCAGCCACTTCTTCTATCTGCCAATGGTACGTGCCATGCAGAGGCCTGTTCTTTTCTGATGGTTCCTGTGCTTGCTCCTCTTCTTTCTCATTTTTCTGCTACCTGAGGTATTCACTAAGCACATGATCACTTACATTCATCTTCCTGAGGTACTGCTAGATCTTTGTTGTTCTTTGTTTGTTTCTATGAGCCATTCAGAGGTAGACTTGCAGGTGTACTTCTGATCATTGTCCTGCTGCATAACAAGTGAGCTTAAACTTTAGGGCACAAACTAATGACCAGGCTTTCTCATCAAATACAGCATGTCATCCAGATCTTGAAGCAGCAAAGCAGCCTCCGACTATCACACTACCATCATGAAATCCTGTGTTAGTTTTAAACTACTTATAACGGGACTTAAACCTTTCAAATAATGAAACTTCAGTCTTTTCAGTTCAAAGAAGATATTCTCGGAAGTATGGGGTATCGAGACATGTTTTATTCACTTTGTCAGAAAGGTTCTATTTAAGTAATTTATTGATTCAACATGTTGGGGAGTAATCAGGCTTGGATGTGGCCAAACAGGGCCAGGTATGTTTGGATAGCTTTAGTCCCTTAATAAATGAAATGATCATTTAAACACTGTATTTTGTATTTAATTGGGTCATATTTGTCTAATACTGAAATGTGTTTGAGTTTCATTTGAAATTCAGGTATGGGGCAAATAGTTCATTTCACTGTACCACTGAAATAGCAATACCTGCTTCATACAAATGGAATACATGTTCTTGCAAAACCCACAAGCAATTGCAATGTCACACTTTAAAGAGGTACAGTATCGTGGATGCACGTGTGATGTCACACACACAGAAGTGATATCTAACACTTTCAGTATATGTGCACACCACACTTCAGGCCTTTCACAAACAGATACAGAACTCAAAATGTCAAAATGCAAAACACCTTCAATGCTCACCTCCACACACACCTGCACTGTATTAACCACAGCGCACCTGCAGTGACACGCACCTATAACACAATACCTAAGTGCACCTGGGATGCCATCTGCAAATGTGCACCGTTAAGTCAACATTTAAAACAAAATCCCAATGATTGTTTTGAAGTTTTGTTAAACATTGTTATGATGACACACACTTTTTTTTTGGCCAACAGAACATGGGAATTATATGATTCATTCTGTTCTTTAGAATCGCTTAGGTTTCTCTCCTCTCTGTTCACCTTGAGTTTGCGTGTGTGCGTATGTGTGTGTATTTCTTCATTGTTCGTCTCCTCACCAGAGCATACTAGAGCAGAGGAGTGATAGTAGAAGCGACAAAAAAACACTTATTTAATCGCACTTACTTTACTGTAGGTGTAGTAAAGGCATCCCAACAATTATTAACTGATCTAAAACTAAAGAGTGGTGCGATGTTTAACACAAACTTCTTAGAGTCAATCCAAAATATCTGCTTTTTAAAAAATTGATCCAAAGTGGACGCAACATCGCTAGCAAAGATGCTAGGAGCTCTGCTACTGACTGCAGGTATGCTAGTTCTCCTGACCACTAGCATCTCTACTGATACAGACACTTCTAATTACTATTGGTGAACATGAACACAGCTTAGTCAGACCCAGAAATTATTTATTGGCCATGCTTAAATCCTGGCCTATCGGTAAAAAGGTCTTTTCTTTAACAGGACAGATTATGTTAACGTTATAAAATGAAAACCATGTCCACTTCACCATTAATTTGTTTCCTTTTTTTCTTTTCCCTTCCCAGCCTCATCGCTGTCAAAATCTTATGTCGTCATGCTGTGCCTTTGCTTCCACATTCCCCTCCAAGTTGATCGCTTCTAAGCAAATCACTGGTTCTCCCATTGGCATGAAAATGAAAAAGACTCCTGGAGAAAGAATGTTTTGGCTGCCTGTCTGTAGCCTCTGCAGTCTGGTGAAAAAGGAAAACAAAAATATTGTAAAGATTCAATGTAGAACCTTGTCTAATGCAATTAGGCAGCATATTAATAAAAAGTGAACTGAAAGTAGGTCGTCAGGTTATTTAATACTTTTAGAAGCACAGAATGTCCTTTTTCATGCACTTTTTACATTCTGAATAACTATTTGTTTTAATCAAGAGGATAACGAAAAAGATCCAGCTGCTGATTTTCAAATTAGATCAAAGAAATACATGTGACTACTGCAATCACAATTCAATGTGAAATTAACACAGCATACAATATCACTGCTACTGTCAGAGTTATTCACAGTCTCCTCCCTCCTTGTGTTTCAGTGGAAGGAAGAAACAGGACTATATTGAAATCTTGTTTGCTTTGCTGCAAGCTGGTATTAGATATCTAACAAGGCTTTGCTCACACCCTCTCATGTGACATACAAATTAGATTGCAGTTTGATAGTTTTGAGACAAGTTTTAACTGCAGGGCTTCCTGAAAAATGCACTGTCCAAATGAATGACAACAAAGTCGCATGCTGCAAGATCCTACAATAAGAGAGAAAACCGACAATAATATGGCCGGTTCAAAGCAAAGATTTTGGCGACAGTAGGAAGGAAAAGTTCCCTTTAAACAGGAAGAAACCTCATGCAGAACGAAGAAGGGGTGGGGGAGGAGGGGCGGTGATCTGCCTCAAATGATTGGTAGTAAGGGGAAGAAGACACGACAGAGACAAGCTGTGGAAGAGAGTCAAGTCTTTCTTTGGCTTTAGGCTCAGTTTGAAACGCTGGAAGTCCCACTTCCTGTTCCTTTCTGACATTAGATTAGGGAGTATATGTACAACTATGAATCTGAAATCCTGAAACAGACAATTTGGCATGCACTTTGTTTTGTGCATGGCCAATGGTGCAGAGGTGAGAAAGTACATTGGGTTCTTTCTCTTTAGCTTTCCATGTGACACTTTCTTTGTACCGGAACTTGAATTTGAATATCTTTCTGAGTAGACTGAGCCTGTCTGAAAATATCTGACACATTTCCTCCTCATTATGACAGCTTTCGCATCAGTTATTTATAGTTTCCATTCTAGTAACTGGAGTGGAGACTTGAAGGGCAAAGCATCATTCCAACAGACCAGTGAACAGTGGACTCTCCACAGAATTGTCACACATTGGTGTCAATTTTCCATCAGTTTCAAATCACAAGAATTTAAAACACCTCTCAAAAGAAAACAAACTATTAACGTTAAGCCATGTAGCTTACCACAATATCTAAATCACTAACACCAAAAAATATAAGACTTAACGCTTTAAGAAAAGTCGCCACTGAAGTCATCGTTAATGCTTACATAATAGTGAAAAACAACATTCATACCAGGAAGCTTCTTTCTTATGTTTACCACTTGCAGCATAAGCAATAACTTGATATGCCTGCCAGATAACCACCAATTAGCCATGGCCCAGGCCTGGATGTATTTTATCAATGACATAATAGTACTTATTTGTCAGTACTTATTAGTCTCAGCTGGACCAAACAATTCTTCACTACAATTGATCAATCACTCACCCTAGGAGCTGGGAACACAAAGACTGGAGAAATTTATCAGCCTGCAGTGCATAAGACTAAATGAGTGACAATGCATGTGTGTGACTGTGTGTGCATTTGTAAGATAGAGTTGGTGAGTCAGTCTGTGTTTGCATGTATGTGTATGTGTCTCCAGGCTTTTTCTGTGAGAGGCCAGATGTTAGTGGAGACAGGGAGAGTCTGGGGACTGGTCGCCACTGCCAAGTAAACACACATACACACAGAAGTGTTCAGTCTGGCATATCCACTCTTCTAAATGTACCTTACACACAAATATATACATTCAATTGAAGATCTCAGACTAATTGCCAGAATCATGAAGGAAACCAAAGCTGAGATTACAATTTAAGCAAAATGCAGTTCAAACCTCTTCATCAAGTTTGCGGATGACACGACTGTGGTGGACAACAATGGCGATGAGGTGAGCCGTTTGGCCATGTGGTGCAAGGACAACAATCTCCATCTGAACGTGGAGAAGACGAAGGAGATTATTGTGGACTTCAGGAGAAATCACACCCAGCACGCTCCACTATCTATCGATGGTGCTGCAGTGAAAAGGATGTACAGATCTCTGAAGATCTGTCTTGGAGCAACAACACTGCATCACTGGCCAAAAAAGCCCAACAGCGTCTGTACTTCCTCCGAAAACTGAGGAGCACAAGAGCCTCGACCTCCATCATGCGCACATTCTACAGAGGCACCATCGAGAACAGCCTGACAAACTGCATCACCGTGTGGTGCACGGTGACAGTGAGACAGTGGTGAAGTGTGTTGTAGGAGTAGGAGATGGGTTCAAGGTGAGGGTGGAATAGCATCAGTGCTCAGCTCTGAGCGCACCTTTTTGTTTGAAGTGGTGATGGACAGGTTGGCAGATGAAGTCAGGCAAGAGTTTCCATGGAGTATGACATTTGCAGACAACATTAATTTGTAGTGAAAGTAGGTAGCAGGTGGAAGAGAGCCTGGAGAGAAGGAGGTATGTTCTGGAGAGAAGAATAAAAGAAATAGAAGCAAGACAGGATACGAGTGTGAATATGAGGGAATGAGAGAGGGACAGGTGAAAAGGTGAACATGGAATAAGTAGAGGTAGTAAAGGTAGAGGAATTTTAATATCAGGTCCAACCATCTACAGCTATGCACAATGCACAAGAGAAGTGAAGAAGAGACTATAGGGAGGGTGGAGACAAGTGTCAGGGGTGACGTGTAACAGTAAGACAGCAGCAAGAGCGAAAAGAAACGTTTAAAAACTGCTATGATATGTGGATTGTAAGACAATGCCACTAAGAAAAAGATAGGCGGTGGAGATGGAGGTGGTAGAGTTGAATAGTTGATTTTCACTGGGAGTGACAGAATTAGAAATTAGTAGGTCAGAGGGACAAGTAGGGTCGAGTGGTTTGGAGACAAAAGTTTGGGAAACAAGCCTGAGATGGTTTGGACAGGTGCTAAGAAGTGATAGTGGATATACTGGACAAAGGCTGTGGAATATGGAGCTACCAGGCAGGAGGAAATGAGGAAGGAGGACATTCAGAGGCTGTGTGACAGATGGGAATGAGGGCAGGGTAAGATGAAGGCCTATAATCTGCTGCGGTGACGCATAAAACTGAAAGAAGAAGAAGAAGAATACACATCAGATTTTAGCAGATTTGGGCTGAATAGATGTAAACTTTTTTCCCCTCATACAACCTGGCATCTCCCCTTCTGGGATACTCAAAGATGATTCACTCAACGTAATAATCATTTTTTTCTTTTTTTCCACTTTTTTTCACCCATCTGCAAGTGGGGCTATAGTTCCCGTGCCAGCTGTCAAGGTGGTTTTGTACGGTGTGCAATGCCTGATGGCTCCGTTAGGGCGACAGTCAAACTGCAGAGGAGCTAAGGTGTCGCCTGGGAAGAGCAGATGGTGGTTATAACCAGCTATGTACAGCCCTGCATCACTGCAGATGTGAAACCGTAGTTTGGTCATCACTGAGGCAGTTTAGGTTGATAGACAACTTTGTAAAGAATGTCAGAAATAGTGTCCTGGGCAAGACATTCATTAAACAAAAAGCCTTCAGCTTGCACCGGTCCAATAAGTTACATTTAGCCAGTTGGTTGAGCTAGATGTTGACAACTAAAAATGAAATGGCAAGAATGATCTACGATTATGGCAGGATTAGTGGGGAATTCTATTAGCCAGTGTCCAGTGGGGCAATATAAGAGGGAATTTTGTACTGTTGATTAAATTAATGTCTGATGCAACCGAAAGTGTCGTATTTATAACTCTTCAAGAATCAGCAAATTATAATGATATGGCATACGGCATACAATATTATACTTTCATTTACATTTAGATTTCAAGTTAATCATTTTCAGTGCTTCCTCAACTTTATTTGCCTGTGACAAAGAGTGATGCTGCATCTCATATTCAGACGTCCACAAGAGCTAAAATAAGCATGTATTTTATTTTAGTACACATAGTATTGTGTAAATTGTATCAGTGTGGAAAGAAGAAGAAGAAAACAGTGTTCTTTGTATAAGACAGTTCAAGAACTTCCTGTGTGTGTGTGTGTCTGTGTGTTAATATGCTGAACAAAGCTTCCCAACCTTGAAGTCAGGAACCCAAGGCCCCTTTCAAATACCTCTGTAGCTATGGTGAAATCCATTTTATCAAACATTCAGTGCTTAAAATGTATCATAGATTTTCTCAGTAAGGAAATGCTTTTGGTAGCTACCCAAGCCTCCAAACCGATCAATAATAAAACCAAGCATTTTTAATAAGAAAATGCGCAAGAGTTTAGTATCAAACACCAGCAAATAAAAAATATCAGGTTCTAGATATTTGTGAAGTATTTTTCGTTTCTTTGAAATGGTTGTAAATATCCAATGAATTCGTAGCTTTGGATATGCAACATGTTAAAGGTGGCTGTATGATTTATGTATAATATATATACAACGTATATCATTAAAATACATAAAGGGAAAGAACATTCAAAAACTATTGAGATAACGGGTACCTGTAAATAGCTTTCTTTAATAATATTATATGTTTCACTTAAGAATTATACCCCAGACAGCATTTTAGCTATGTTTTCAAAAATTAAAGAAATATTTTAAATTTCAAATAGACTGCATCGCAGCAGATCTGAGCATTTTTCCACTCAGAAACATCTAAATAACCAAATGACCTTTCACAGTCAAGATGAGCTCCTATTAAAATGCTAGACCTTCTTGAAGCTGCTGGGGCAATCAAAAATCCCGCTAATCCTTGACACCTAAATTGCACTGTGCTACTTGATCCTTGCTCTTAATAGTGAGTTTCTCTGGAACTCACACAGACTAGTTTAAAGTCACCAAAGTACAAAACAAATTCAAGCAGCAAACAGAAGACACTTGCGGTGTCTGAAAATAAGACATTACCAGACAATACGCTGCAAAAAAAGAAATGAAAATGAATATTTTCATTCAAACCAATTTAATATTATGCGAACCATATATTCATCAGAGGCGTGTGTTAACAAAAAACAAACATTTCACCAAAATGTCAGAGTAAAAACTCAGAAAAGGAACAGCATGTCAGAGAACATGTAGGTACCCCAGTCCTTATGTAGGTGTATAATAACCATTAATCTGGTTTGTCCTCATTCCCCCATCTCTCCTGTCCAAAGCAGGCTCCATTAGCAAAAATGGGTCAGCTTTAATCCACAGCCAAATTAATGGAAATGAAAACGCTTCTATTTGTGATTGATGCTGCTGTGTGTGAGAGTATGTAAGTGTTTCTTTGGGAGAGAGAGTGAGCTGTCAGCATTAATTAGTTATGCAGGTGCCCTGTAATGAGTATATAAGAGTGTGTGTGTGCGGGTGTGTGTGTGCGTGTGTCTGTGTGTGCGTCTACTCTCAACTTTGGAATAGATCTCACAATGAAGGAGACACATTTCATTCTGCCAATATAACTACAAAGTAAAATGTTTTACATTAGTATCTGCAAGCGCTTCAAAGGGAACGAACTAAAGGAGAACACTGGAAGTCTCTTTTTAATCTATAGTTGTGGCACTCTTTAATCAAGCCAGCTACTATACAGCCACAAAGCAGTTGCCTACTTGAAGAACAACATTTATTCAGTATCTCAACAGCCTCAGCTCACTATGAAAAGAAAGAGAGATGGAGGTATGAAAAGGTGTGCGAGTGCAAGGTTATGACCTTATGACAGAAGACCACAGTTTTCCAAGAAGAGTGCTTAAAATGTGATAAACTGCATGTGCAGTTTAAAGCAGTCAGTTTGTAGGTGGTAAGGTGTAATTGGCTTACTGAGAAATTCAAAAGTTTGTATTTAAATTCAAACGCTTATATGGCAGCTAACTGAACTATGTCCAGACACCTACTATTTACCCAAGAAAGCAGGTGCTTACATGAACAACACATATTTAATGTGTCAGCAATGTCAGCTCTCGATTAAAAGTAACAGGGATGAAGCTATAAAAGAGTTTAAATAGTAAAGCTATTAACCAGTTTTCTAAGAAACTGTTTTTTTAATTTATTTATTTTCGCAAACTGACATTTGGAATTAAGAGGCTGGCAGACCAATCCTGCAGATTGTTTTCCATCTTTACAAAAAGCTGTTTGATGTGGTAACTTACTTTCTTGCTTTCTTGTCTCTTCTGTTCTCCTGCTTTATTTATTACGCGCTAATCCACTAACGCGTTAAAAAAATTTAATCGCCTTAATTGTGATGACTGGCATTTAGCCGCGTTAACGCTGTAATGCCGTATTAGCACGTTAACGTTGGCAGCACTAATTTACATGCAACCCAAGCAGGTCATTATAGTGAAAATACATTTTTTGAAAAACAAATGCAGTTAACATGATCATGAATGTGCACAAACCCACTATTTACCAGCAGGGAATGTCACTGCATTATTTCACCAATCCAACCTTTCCTCTATAGGAAAACAGAGAAGAATGTATGCAACTTCTGAATGAATGGTAAGCAGAATGGTAGTGTGGCTGCTTCTAGAGCCAAGTGTGCACTCTTGGTTAGATTCAAAATGCAAGGAATAATAGCAATGTTTCCTTTAAAATGCTTAGTGCACATGAAGCTGTTCTCGTTCTTTGGTGAGTTTACACCTATATGTGCGATTATCTTTGTCCGCTGCTTGCGTTCAGTGCCAGAGTCACTCTGTAGCATCATGCTGGATAGAAAGCCATGACAGGCCATAATAAATGTATTGTTTACTCAAATTTGTTACTACGAAGCGAGATTCATGGATTACTAAGCTATGTCGAGCTAAAAATTGAGTTTTCTGTGACATGAAAGTGGCTCTCTTTTTCCTGTCTAAATCACCACGTTAACTTATGCTAAACGCATAACTTAGTCAACAGTAGGCTATGTTCTGAGGTTGCACTTAAATCATTTATCTGGTAATGGTTAACAGTAAGTTCCTCAAACCTCTGGTCAATTGTTTTCAAAAACAAACTTCAGTGGAAGCTGGTGGATGGCCAGTTGTTCCACCACTTTGGCCCAGACTGAAATCTCATCAACTGGGGATCATAAATTTTATGGGTTACTGTAAAATTCATGATCCCCAGAAGATGAACGACTTGGTCTATCTAGCCCTCCCACTTAACTGATATTTTACCAATGATATTTCATGTTTTGTGAGATGGTTCTAGGAGATGTACATTGGCTGATTTTTGTTTCCAGATGAAAACTGTTCAACCCTCTGGTGAATGGGATCACCAGCCACTTTGATTTATATGTTTGTGGAACCAGATTTAGAAGACATACTGGAGATTACGTGTAAAAGAAGAAATGTTTTGCTTTCCTATTTATTGCTTTGATTCATGTTCTACTTATTAAATAAATGTAAAGTTTATTTTAAACTAATGTTCAGGTGGCTGTCAATCTTATGATTCAACAAATAATCCCTATTCAGCTTGGTCCAACATAACCTTTAATTCAGGGTGAATTAAATGTATTTGTAGCTGCAAAACCCTCTTATGGCTGGCTTATTCACTGGCTCTAAATCCTTCCAAAGCACTGCTTACGTCTCCCTGTTTCCCAAAAGCCCCATCATCTGATAGACATGCATGTTCTGCTACTTATTTGCTTATGTCATGTGTGGTGAATGAAAAGCGCAGTGATGACTGGAGGATAGTTTTGATTTGTTACTGCATTAAATAAAATATGCATTACAAGCAGAGCTGAAATGCAATGAAAGAAGAAGAAAAAAACAATGCCACTATTAAAAATCAGATATATCTATTATTGCCTCAGATTATAATGTGTGAAAAAAGTCTGAAACTGGGCTTATAGGCAATTTTTCTGTAAAATGTATGTTTAAATGTATTTGATATGTGAACTTAAAATTTCAGTTGTTAGACAGTTAAGCAGAAAGATTAGCTGATCTGAGAAAGAACGACGCAATGAAAAATTAAATTAAATTAAATGTAAAATATTTGTGCAGAAATGTTAGAATGCAACAGATTTATGATATAACAATATAATATACTGTATATGGCTAGTTGTTTCATGAAACTAAACTATTTGCAGACCAATATCTCTAATTTATATTATATAAATATATGTTAATTAATAAATTTAATCTCTGTGCTTTTTCTCTACATTTTCACTCCTTGAATTAGAAATAAAAAGATCAATAAAAAACACAGCTGCATCTGGATTTGGACATTACTTTGGTCAAGTGACACAATGATAGTGGTTCCAACTGAACCTCTGGTGGTAATGACTTACACCATGACCTTTAGGGTCATGTGACAATGTACATAATAGTGGATCAACAGTAACCCCACTAGGGTTTAAATACCTGGGAATCTCCACCTTTTGGTTTTGTAACTGGAAAAGCCTCTTGGATGAGAGGTGAAACATGTTCTCAAAACCCGAAGATGTCTAGTTTCTTGTTTCTTTCCAAGCTCCTTAGACTAGGTGACTGAGAACCTACAGAGACATCAAACTTGCACATCCATGTCTTCTTGGACCTTGCTTTGTGTGCTGGTGCGCAGTCACATTGGAACAGGAGGAGATGATCCCCAAACTGTTCCCCCAAAGTTGGGAGTTTGAAATTGTCCAAAACGTCTTGGAATGTTAAAGCATTGAGTTTCTTTTACTTAAACTTGGAGTCAAGCCCATCTCCTGAAAAACAACCTCATTATTGAGATGAAGTAATAGGTAATTAGTTGGTTTAAAATATCAGCTAACATCATTTATTCATTACCTAAAGGTGTCTATAGACAAACTGAATGAAGAAAAAGTCTACAAGTATAGTTACAGTTAAGTTATGGAACAACAGGTAAATTACTAACTGAAACTGATGATTATCTCTTAAGGTCATACTTGCATGCTACAATTAACCATGCAATTATTCCTGTCCTAGAATGCCCAGATAATGGAAGTACAGATACCAACTCAGGTATGCTAGGTAGCCCTTCAAATTACAGCTCATTCATTTCCATAAATATGCTCTAATGAGGGTCTAAAGCAACAGAAACTATGCAGTGTTCTTTTCATTGCTCTTTCAATTTGTAATAGAGTATTTATTTCACCTTCTGACCAATCCTAGTCCAAGGGGTAACCAGCTGGGACCAAATATTTAATGTTAATTCTGATTCAAAAGCCTTTAATTACAATATATTCTTCAGTTCAGAAGTTCCTTGCTTTTCTTCAGCTGTAACCACTCATAATTAGAAATACATCAGGTAAATTTGTCTCAGATCAAAGTGGCTATTTCTGAATTCTCAGGAAGTGACCATAGTGATGACATGTTGGCAGAGATTTTGTAAAAAGAACCGTGATGAGCAAACGATAATTTATCGTTTCTACTTCGTTCCAATCGACCCAGCTGAGAAAGGTTTTTCTCATGCCAAGTGAAAAGCAATCTCTATATCGTGTATGTTGTGGTGTAACACAGTATAGCTATAGTTATATTTAATTGTACAAAGCTAATTTTTCTGTAGTTTGACCATGCATTAAACAGTCAAAGCCCCACTTGGGTGAGATGTCATTGCTTGGCCTTGAAAACACTTTCAGCAACATTTCATTGAGGTTAGCCTGGAGAGCCAAGATTTTTCCTCATTCACCTCAACTTGCCTTTTTCTTGTGAATGTCATTACAATACAAAAGAGTCCAGTAAGAGTAGTCAGAGTTGCCTCATGCCTTATTTTATGCCACTGATAAAACTAATAGAGTCACTGGCTGGATGTCAGGTTTGCATGTTGCCTCATTACATTAACAATTCAATTGTATTCCTCAAAACTATATTCAATACACTCGAACTGGGAAGCCAAGCTCTTCAATCCCCCAATTTATAGCAGTTTTCCTTGAAAAGATCTAGTTCTAGCCTTCCCTAAATTGCTACAATCTGCACTAAATTCTCTTTTTAATCCAAATTTCACATATGAAATTAAATTCAACTGAACAAAAAAAAAAAAAAAAAAAAAAAAACAAGTAAAAT
>VOQK01026403.1:4660-23251 GCA_015052645.1 Benitochromis conjunctus
CAAACAGAGTAATATAGTGTACGCTGTTAAGTACCAGGAGGATTGCCAGGATTTATACATCAGGGAAACCAAACAACCTCTGGCTAAGAGGATGGCACAACACAGAAGAGCTACCTCGTCAGGCCAGGACTCTGCAGTCTATTCACACCTACAGGCCAGTGGACACTCTTTCAATGATGAGGATGTACACATCCTGGACAGGGAGGAACGCTGGTTTGAGCGCCGAGTCAAGGAGGCCATTTACGTGAAAAGGGAAAGACCATCTCTGAATCGAGGAGGGGGCCTAAGGGTACATCTGTCACCATCTTACAATGCTGTGATTGCAGCCATTCCCCAACTCTCTGTGAATGGTACTCATGGTTATTGATCAATGGTCTTTGATCAGTGGTCATACATATTTGTTTAATGTGTTTATTAATTCAATTCAATTCAATTCATTGATATAACGCCAAATCACAACAGCAGTCACCTCAAGGCACTTTATATTGTAAGATAGACCCTACAATAATACATACAGTGAAAAACCCAACAATCATAAGACCCCCTATGAGCAAGCACTTTGGCAACAGTGGGAAGGAAAAACTCCCCTTTAACAGGAAGAAACCTCCAACAGAACCAGGCTCAGGGAGGGGCAGCCATCTGCTGCGACCGGTTGGGGTGAAAGAAAGAAAGTTTATTGAAGAATACACTGATTAAAACGACTCCTCACAGCATTAATGGACACCAGTGTAATGCCATTGGGTTAGTCACAGTGTTAAATACAGGAACTTCAATTTAATCTGAGTTTAGCAGCAGGAAATTAGAAGTCATCCCGGCCTTTGTCTTTAAAACATGTCTGTAATTTAACTAAATGACTTGTGTATCTGGTTGTATTGCTAAATATAACTAGGCATGACCTGCAGAACAATGGAAATGCACGCAGTGTTTTCATGTTATACATTCTTCCCTTTGGCGGTGAAAATAACTGGCCCCAGCACAAACCCTGGGGAACTCCATGACTAACCTCTGTGAGTGAAGAAGGCGCGCCATCCAAATAACTGAGTTTTTTTGAATGATGTGTTTCAGTTTCAATAATTAAATCAGTGCAATCATGCAAACAAAGTTGGTTTAGGCTGAAAGAAGCTAATTAGTAACCTGTGCTGCTGTAAATGTTTTACAGCCATTTCTAAAGCTGGAGCTGATATGTGACATTTGTGCTGTTGGATAATAATACAGTGAATAATACAGCCGTCATGCCGTCAGTGGTAAAATATGAATGGTGCTCGCTTTAGCAGCACGGCGTCAGAAGTTAGTCTGTTTATCTTAGAAATGGCTGTTTAACCCCTCCCTCCTTTTCTATCTGTGGATTCTGTACTTTCACTGTTTTTATTTACATGTGACAGAAAGTTGCTTTACACGACCGATCCAACAGGTCGCACACGCCCTGCTGTGTTTTTGGGGCAGCGTGCAACAGGAATGTGTTTTTTTACGGTCTCAAACCAGTAAACAGGGTCTGTGTTCCAGATCAGTGGGCTTCATGTCTATTTATAGCCACCCTGCTCAGCCTGGCAGCGTGTTTGTAGCCCAGTCACGGCCAGGTATGAGTCTACCATAAACACATCAGGTCTGCCGTTGAGTGTCCGACTCTAGACCTGCAGGGCCACATTCTTCTTCTTCACAACACGGATCCTCCCCGTCAGCCTGGAGCTGCGCTGAGGAGGCGGAGGAGGCTCACCTCCACATTTTAAACTGATGGTGTAACTGCAGGTCACATGGTTGTTCATGGATTTACATTTTCTTCACTATAGTTTTCAGTCAGAATTTACAGAAGACCTGAAAATGAACTCTGACAGTGACCAAACATCTCTCTGACTCAATCTGCACATTTTCAGGTTTGACTAATTTTACATCCGAGTCGACAGAATGATTCAAACCTTCCTGTGAAAAGTCTGTTGAGCTGCTGAATGTAATGCACTCATGTTTTATACAGAGTAGTCCAAGGAGCTTGGAAAGAAAAGCGTCTGGACTTCTTTAAGTTTCATCCGAGAAGTTTCTTCAGTTCTAAGAGCGACTGGTGGAGAGTCCCAGATTATGAAGGCCTATGGGAGTGTCCCCAAGAGGGTTGTTGACCGACGATTGATCCTCTACCTAATCACACAAGCCAAGGTGTGAAAATGGGTGTGGGTCACTATCAGCCAAGGTTTCAGGTGAACCCATTGTGAAACCTAGCCCCACCCTATCATTTGATTTGAGGTCAGAAGGTCCAGGATGTGCGTGGGCGTTAAGGCGTCTGGGAAGGATCTCAAAACTGGATTATAGATGGCAGACAGTTGGTGCCGTAAGCCCCGCCCTCTGCTCAAAGATGGCCGTTCACAGTGGACATAGATGGCTTCTTTCACTCTTTCAAACCATCTGTCTTCTCTGTCCAACATGTGAACATTGGTGTCCTCGAAAGAGTGACCTTTGACCTTTAGGTGCAGATGGACAGCTGAGTCTCTTTAAAATGAAGAAGCTTCTCAAATGAGAGGTGAAATGTCTTCAAGAAACTTGAGTCGCTTTTCTTTCCAAGCTCCTTAGATTACCATGACCTGGATGACTGAGAACCTTCACAGACATTATATACGGAGCTTTTCTAGTCTTACCGACCACTCAAGGTGCTTTAACTACAAGTCACATATGAACCATAGAGTACTTAAAGCATTTCATCTACCTCACATCCATGGTAAATCTAGAATCTCCAGTTAAGCTAACATGTAAGCGTTTGGACCGTAGGAGGAAGCTGGAGTACAGACACAGGAAGCACACACCCCAACTCTCCATCTCACCAGGATTCTGCCCAAATAAAGGAGTTCGGCTATAAGTGTTGGTAATTTAAGGTGATCGCCCTGAAGTGGGGACAACATGGTTAAAAATGTTCTGTGCTGTGATTTTAATATGCACATCTTAAAGAAAATGTGGAACAACAGCGCCTTGCTCCTCCAACGTCCCCCCTCTTGGCCCTCATTGATTAGCATCCTATTGACCCACTGGGTCATAATGTACATCGTTCTGTTATGCAGAACTGTGTTGTCACTCTATTTTATATAGAATATCATTTATTTTGCAAAACCAAACAGGAAAGGTTGAGGAACACTCGACCTTTTATAATTTGAGTCAGCTGGATTAAACATGCCCTGCTACAAACTGAGGATAGCGACGGTAACCGTGCACAGAATACGAGTACGAGTGCGTGTTCTACGGCTGCACGATTATTCAAATTTTAATCTCAATCAGGATTCTGGTTTCCCACAATTAAACTAATGTGATCGACCAATACTAAATAGCGTGCTGTGCCAATATAATGCAAAGCAAAGGCAAATCAAGCCTAACACTGTGCCTGATGACATGCCTGCATGTTCCAGTCTGTATGACTAATCAATGTTAAAAGACAGATTTACAACAGCCTGTCAAAACAAACATCAAATGTCTTACACAGCAGGAAGTGAAGAGCTTGTCCCCTGAAGGGCATCATCATCCATTGTTTGGAATTACTTCAGATTTGGGGCAAGTGACGTTAACCAGGAAAGATGTATACAAAGAGTGCTGCAGAGTTGTAACACAAATAACACACAACTGCCTGAAAACACAGAGGCCGAGAAAAACAATGCAGTGGTTACAAATGTGACTCGTCCAACAGCCGCTCGGACGAGTCTGTGCAGAGCATCAGCCTATCAGCGTATCCATCCCGCTCCCACCAGCCAATCACATTTCACTTGACTCTTATCTAGAGTCCAGTAAACACGCAGAGTAACGCAGGCTTTGGGAAAATGTTCCGCTGATTGGACGACAGATCCGTTATCCTCTCTCGCTGTTATTGGTAAAACCTGACAGGGGAAATTAGAAGCTGTTTCGTTCACGTTCATCGTGCAGGTTCAATAAATGGAGTGAAACGTTTATATTTTGCCTCCAGGAGACGCTCTCATGCCAGGTCAATAAACACCTCGTCTGTCTGTAAAGAAGTTCTAATTGACAGGAACGCAGCATGACAGAAAAGTGTCAGCGGTGCCCGGATGACTTTGTTTTATTCATTTTATACGTTGTATTAGAGCAGTCATGTGTCTGAACTGGTTTGGGTGAGGAGAAAGAGGAAAAGGCGCCTAAACTAAATGGAGTATTTCCAGTAATGACAAAGCATCGTATGTTGAGAATCTTGTGCTGTGTGACAAATGCCAGACGGGACAAACTCAGACGATGCCCAGACCGTTTCAGCCGACACGTCCGGAGTTCACGTGCAAACACAGCTTTACACTTGACTTATAAAAAAACACAGCTGCTAATTTCCTTTGATCCTCTTTAAAGCTGACACTGAGCGTATGAAAACTCATCTACAGACTGTTTGTGCAACTGCTGCCTACAAACGTTAGGAAGGAAAAGCCTGTTCGGCTCTTATCAACACATTGCTTTTAGTATTACATCCGTCCATGCATCCATCCGAGCTTATCTGCTGTTTACAGGTCCCACCCTTTTCCTCCAAAACCCAGCCGCTGAAGCAGGAGGATGGCGATGAAATAAAACCAGCTTCGTGCAGCACAGCAGATGTAATGTCTGCGTACCATTCTCATTATCTCACTGAATCTATCAAGGAGGAGGGGGCTGCCTCAGGTCGAGCCCTGGGGCAAGATGGGAACAATTAGGGGGGTCAGTAGAGGAATGTAAGCTATAGGGACCAGCGTTCTCTGGTCCTTATCTGATGCTTGAAATTCCAGCCGGGCTCCGACCGCCTCGCTGGTGTCGGGCTCACATGATGGCTATGAATCTTTGAAACAGAAATTAATTTAAAAAAAAAAAAAGAAAAGAAGAAGAAAAGGTGAGAAATCAGCACTCGTGTGGAAAACAGCTGCTGGAAGAAGAAACACAGTGTAGGACATGTTCAAACTAAGACTGCTGAGCAATGATTGCTTCATCCTTCTTTTAATGACTGCAGAGGGAAAAAAGCAAAATGTGACATCAATAAGATGGATGAAGTCAAAACTTTAAGTCATACCATCAATAAGAAATATTTGAATCATCTGAAAGTCTTTACCTGGCAGCTCAGACTCATACGTTTCTATTGTTTTTGTGTGCAGTGCTGTAACTTCTCACCTTCCAAACCCAAATCACTATTGAATGCTCGTAGTTACTGTAGTCTGATTACTAAAGCAGCATTTCTACATTTTTTCAAGCATGGATGGACACGTGAGGAGTTTCTCAGTTTGAACAAGAGTGACTCTAAAGACTTGGAGCCTCCATCAGCTTCTAGGAGTTACAGGTCCCATTTCCTTGTCTGTAGCTATGACCACGATGGCTCGAGGCTGAAGCTCGTGAGAGCTTTTGATCGCTCGGATCCACAAGTTGGAAAAGCTTGAAAGCTGGAAATTTGTCCTGGAAAACTACTTGTGCATTTATGGCAGTCGGGTTAAGACAGATGAGGGAACCATGAGATTCATCATCGGTAATTTGCGCTTGTGACGCTGACTGGATGGACTAACCATTAAAACACATCTTCAGCTATGTCATCGTCATGCTTTGGTTTCACTGTTAAAGCTGTGTTTGCACTGCAGGGACGAGGAGGCTTTGGAAGAGCTCAGTGTGTTTCCACTGCGGGGACTCTGTTCTTCACTGGCAAAGAAACCGCTTTACAAAATAAATGTCTGAGGAAATTATTATCGTAAGGTTCTGGAACTTTTTGGGTCAGGCTTGCAGCTCGAAACGCTCCTGATTGGTGGACACCACTATTATTAAAAATAAAACAACATATGTAGTTGTAGCTAATATGTTTGTTTACTATGCTGTGACCTTACAGCAGCATGCCAAACATGGACTGAAAATAAGGTATAGTAGAGTTGTGCATAAAAATGTGATGTGTGACTCATCTATAGTGGAAATGCAGAGAACCAAAGGCGAACAACGCTCCTGGGACTAAAGGTTGTGAGTACGCTGGGTTTCATGGCAACGTCCACGTGTGTGTGAACACCAGATGAAACAAGGTCTAAATTAAGCTCCAAGTTTTACCTCCAAATAATTCCTGTTCCAACTTTCTTTCATAAGTACGTGCAGTTTCTTGCCAGGGCTTGCAGCTCTGAACATTTCTGACTGGTTGAGTTATCTGGAGTTTTTTCAAAGACCATTTAAAAAAACAAAAAACAAAAAAAAAGATCCTAAAACTACAACATGGAGTTACAAAAGACGGATGAAAATGACCACAAAGTCCAATTAAATGCAATGGAACTTTATATAGCATCAAACACAACAACAGCCGCCTCAAGGTGCTCTATGTAGAAAGGTAAAGACTCTAAAATAATACAGAGAAAACCCCAACAACCAGGCGGACCCCCCTATGAGCACGCGCTTTGGCGACAGTGGGAAGGAAAAACTCCCTTTTAACAGGAAGAAACCTTCATCAGAGCCAGGCTCAGGGTTCTGTTGCAAATAAAGTATTTATTATAAATACCTGTGTTAAAAACCTTTAAAAATTAAATACAGACAGAATTTGAAGAAAAAAAAATGCTTTAAAAAAAATATATATATATATACACAAGGCTGAATTTTAGTGTAATACCACTTTTTACCACAAGATTGTAAAACGAGTCAGTTTATCTTTTAACCAAACACGTAATTAAAAACACATAAGGGTCTGGAAAAAAGAAAAACAAAGAAAAAAGCACACGGTGATTAAGGAGGAGCTAAAGACATATTTGACTGGTAGTAAAACACCTGATAGTGAACTAGTTAAAACTTGTGTGTGAGTGTCATTACAAAAGGTAGCTTTAAAAACAGTCCTTGCTTTTCTTAATAAGTCAGGTAAATAATTTAGCTGATCTTCAGGGAACTTTAGCTTCTTGAAAAGTTTGTGGAAATTAGACTCGTGTACAGAGCAGTTGTCACGAAAGCCATCCAGCCTCAGAGAAATCGCTGCTGTGAAGTTAGCCTATAGGTTTGCACATCTTCATAACGCTATGTCAAACACAGTTCCACAACACCAGCACCATCAGGGCTCACTGTGAATTATAACACTGCCTGTTAAAGTTCATTTAGCAGACTGCAATTAAAAGCTTCTGGTATTACAGTCCATCATAAACTCTGTAGCCAAAACATTTAGGTGTTTCACTTTCTGGCAGCCGCCCATTAAAATAAATCTCAATTCATTTTCACTCTTAAACCAGACATTGCTTTTGTCAGGGACGTTATGCAATCACTTTATTGTGGTGTGTACTTCAGCCTCTATCAGAACTGTGGAAGGTGTACTTACATGTAAAATGACTAACTGCAGTGTAACAGCACGGTGACATAATGCTTAGTGAGCCTGAGTGACATGACGCTGCAGTCACTTCCTGTTTGGAAATACAGACTCCTTAGCACAAAGCAGCATCATTAGTCACCCAACCAACAGGAAACAGGACCACAGAGCTTATTCCGCTTTTCCAAACAACAACGCATTAAACGCACCATTTTCAGCCACATTTTCAACTCCCTGACAGAATGGACCATTGTGAAGCGGAGCAACATGACTTTTGACAATAATTTCATGAGGCAAAACTGTACATACGACAGCTTCAAAGGACAGGAAGACTAATTCTTCATTTTGAGTCAATCCAGATTTATTTATACAGTCCCTGTTCACAACAATCACCTGCAGGCACTTCCCAGTGATACTAAAGTTCAGAAGATCCTGAATGAGCAGCACTTGGTAACAGTGGGGAGGAAGAACTCCCTTTTAACAGGAAGAGACCTCTGGCAGAACCAGGCTCACGGAGGGACAGCCATCTGCTGAATCAGGTTGACTGTGAGGGGAAAGAGAAGCAGCTGGCCCTAATCTTAAAAGCCGAGTTGTCCGAATCCAAACTGGGACAGGTTCCACAAGAGAGGGGTCTGATCCCTTAAGGTCTGCCTCCCATTCTACTTTTAGAAACTCGGGAACCACAAGTAAGCCTGGAGACTGAGAGAGAAGTGCTCTGTGGGGATAATATTAATCTGTGAGGTCTTTACAATATGACAGGGCCTGATCATTCAGTTTGAGAGGGAAATAATAGGACTTTATAAAAAAAGTTTCCAGGTTTTGGACCCTTTCTGACTAAACCTGGAGATACGGCTTACAGTTTGAGTTTGTTAATTTAACGTTTTTGACTTAGTTTATCTTCACTGCACCTGCGCTTATTCAGTTTCCAAACTTTAATCTTTTTGAAGGCACATTATGTATTTTTATATTGCCCTGTGCGCCTTTTCCAGACTATTATATTTAGTCTCAGGATGTTATTGAATGCCTCCGCTGTGAAAATAACCCTGTAGTGATGTTGATCCTTATTGATTATGTTATTGATTATGGGACTAAGTGAAAGAAAGCTCTCACGTGGAAATTCCGACTAAAAAAAAAAGAAACGGATCCAAGCCTAATTAAAGCGTTTGCTACTTTAATGAGGAGCAGGTCAATAAAGTGCTGTTTCTCTCAGTTTTACTGATTTCTGTATTAAATGTGTAAAGGAATAACAGCTGCTGCCCTGTTTAAAGACTCGTGTTTTCTGCTCTAACTCGGACACACCAGGCTGTATGTCGGTGCGTGTCTGTGGACCAAACATCATAAATGCCTCTTTGACGTCTGAAAACTTTCAGTTGTCTCAGATAATTCGAGACCATTTTAAAAAGTTATTCCCTCCCCAGCCTCTCTGTCTGGTCCGGTTCAGAAGGTTTTGCGTAAAGGTTTAAGCTCCCCGGCAGGGCTGGCGTTAACCAGGTAGTCCCGTCAGTGACCCACCTTCAGCGGCGGCTCCAGCAGCTTGTGGATCCCGGCGATCTGCTCGCTGAGCGACAGGTTCTCTTCCAGGTTCACCGTCGGAGGTCTCCGAGGTTCGGGGAAGTTTGTGCAGATAAACGGATCCGAGTCCTCCAGGTACTGGACCCGGCAGACGACGGAGGCCATGGCCGTGCGCCCGTGACCCGACTGCGGCTGGAAAAGTGCGAGCTGCTGATGAAGCTCCGTCCTCCGCTGGAAGAAGCTTTAAATGAGCTGAGAAAGTTCTCCGCTCCGGACATAAAGCCGCCCACAGCCTTTACACACTCACTTCCGGCGCTTTCAAAGTAAAGCTAACGTAAAAGTAAAACACATGATTCAAAAGAACACTTTATTGATGAGGAGATTATTTCTTATTTATTTATTTAATATGTTCATCTGGATTCGGTTACAGATAATATTTCTGAGTGTATTTCAGGTAACTCACCTTCCAATCTGCTCAGCCACCCGAAAGTTTCCCTTATGAGCTCATATTAAAAAATAAAGGTATTTTTCTTAGATTGAGGCATTTGAATGGTACTTTTATTCTAAATTAAATTATACACAAAGGTCTGACAAAGTATACTGCAAGATAATCAGATAGCAATACAAGATCCACTTCAGGTAAATCCTAATCTCAGTATTCACTAATTACCCTGAGTTGGACTAGCCAACAACACAACCTAAGTTGTGTTCTTGTTTGGAGCAAATGCTGTATTTGTTATGCAGACTGATGGTGCTTGGTATCAACCAGAAAACAGTCCATCAGACTGTGCAGGAGACCATCATAAGGTTTGGGATGTCATTGAAGGGGTGGCCCGCTCTCTGTGTGATTGGCTCAGCCTGTCATGAAAGTGATGGCGAGGACTGAACGTCTCTGTCTTCAATTAACTTCTGATTGGTCTGCATTCAGACAAGCACAGAGGTTCAGTCAGATCGATCGCAAGTGCTCTATGCTGAGCATGAGCTGAGTGTTGCCTTCTGCCTGACAACAGTCCCAGAATATACAGTGAACCATTATTTAAAATTCATTCATGTTGATCAAGCTTTTCAGTGAGTTTTTAAACTTATCTGCACATTAAAACATGTTTATTATTTGAAGGCAGATTATGTGACAGAAGCTGAGCCCATGTGGCATCTAGTTTATGTTGTTTACATATAAGAAAACGTGTAATCAATCAAACTGTCACAGGCAGAGCTGATGGATGATCAGCAGCTTCTGGAGCCTCGGGGTGCAGTGTGTTCGGCTGCTGATCGAGGCACTTCTATTTTCTATTTTCCGCTGAGCCGTTTGTTGTTCAGCAGCGTCCTCTGGTGACTGACTGACTGTAGTACAAAGATTTTCAATGACACACATTAACGCATTTTGTTTTTCTGGCCAGCTTAAAGAGCGATGCTTAACTTTCAAACTGCGGAAAACTGTCATTAAGGACATAAAAAATACACACCAGCAAACACCTGAGCTTTTTGTCTGTCATAAAAATGGCTTAAAACCCACAAAGAACTGGGGCTCACTTTTTTAACCCCCAGACGTACACAGATGTGGCTTGAAAAGAAGAAGAACAAAAAAAATATATATTTATCATTCATTTATTTGCTGTTTATGAACAGACATTTTCACCACCTCATCATAAACAGTAATATAACGAGAAAAAAAAAATATATATGTAAATGAACATAGATGTCCATCTTTTTATACGTGAGCAAAGCAAAGAAGCACTGCAGGCCTGGCAAACACACAGGGTGCTTTTATCTTGTATGATATGATGATATTACAGGTATAATTACAGTTTATCCTTCTGCGGCGGCGTTCACAAGGTTGCATCACAGGTGAAATGTTCTCAGAGCAGTTTGCGCTGCAGCACTTACAGTTTTCTGCACTTCTTCCGATTCTTATATCAGGGACTGATGGTGGAGCTCTACTTTACACTCCACCTCCTGTAACATGGATCAGTGAGAGAGTCTCTACGCACAGCGGATCATCGTGACACAGTTCATCTTCTCTCAGCACACACATTACACCGTTTACCAAAATGGCAGACTTCTGTGGAGAGAAGCAGAAACACTGAATAAGTGTTTATGTGCAGCACATCCAGCATAAAGTATAGCAGAGATTCAGACCTCTCCAGAGCAGCAGTGGAGCGGCTGTGGAGTGTAGCTAGTGGTCTCTTCATGTTAACATGGTGGTGTGAACATGCTGAGCTTGAATCTCACAGATCTGCAGATGCTTTTAGCATCAAGTCTAATAAATTTCATGAAATAAACTGAGCATCCCAAAGGCTTCATTACTGCACAAACTCGTTAGTGCGGATAGATATACACAAATATGACGACCGGACGTCAGCAGGGAATCTAGTCTAGTCTGTGGCTACTAAATGGAGTGAAATCAGAGAGCAAGCAGTCTGATCAGATGTGATAGAGCGCGATGAATGAGGACTGTCTCTGTACATCTTGTAAGGCTGTCAGCTGTAACTGAGCTGTTGTTGGCCTAGGTATGAACACAACAAAAGTAGGCAGTGCTACATCACAAAAAACATCCGACTGGCTCATTGACTGAAGCTTGTCTTCACTCTCCTCACAGATCTTCAGGGAAAGGTTGTGAGAGCCTGTACACACTTTTACAGGAAACACTGGATTGAGTACAATACAGTTCAGAGCAACTGGCTCCAACACTTTACTGACCTCAGAGTCTCCAGTCTAAAGTGTGGACTCTTCACAAGATCATGTAGCTGTCGCACTCCTGAATCCTGCAGCTTGTTTCCTCTCAGGTCCAGCTCTCTCAAATGGGAGGGGTTGAACTTCAGAGCTGAACTCAGAGAAGTGCAGTTGATTTCTGCTGAGCTGCACCAATGTAGTCTGAAAGAATAAAGACATGTAGATGAAATGATTTGCAGTTCAGTCACAAGATGGTTCTCTGAGATCGTCGAGTTAGAAAATGTTCTGAAAAGGACCAAACAACAGACCAGTGCGCTGTGTCTCACAATTAAATAAAAACTCACAGAATGAAAAAAACAAACATCTCAGAAAATGCACAGTTTCAATAATCGCTAATTTAGAAACAAACTCATGGGCAGAAACACCCTTGTTGTGTTTTTATCTCATTATGAGATAATGAGGCATCAGTATAGACAATATGGACGGTGTGTGTTTATGAGCACGCACCTTCCTTCATACACAAATCACACAAAGTGGTAACTGGGAGACTCCCTCTGCACATTCTGTGCAGCTCACACACTGGAGAGCTGATTACAACATTCTGTGTCCTGCTAGGAGACCTTAAATCTCACCGTGGTCAAAGCTGCTGCAGTTTAACTTCACAAAAGACGGAGCAAAAACATGGCTGTGCTGATGAAGCTGAAGAGAACAAACTGCCTCTGTAAAAGTGGGTACGTTTCATAATCACATGGTCTACATGGAGACATGACACACACTGTTAAAAATATGCAAACTATTTCCAGACATTTAAATGCAACTAGCCATGAGTGACAGCAGTTACTTGCAGCGTTTCTGCACAGAATGTTTTCAGTTATTCGGGCCAGCATGCTTGATATTCGCAACATAATCAAGTCCATCTTAGGTGTCAGCAGGTACAGTTGATCACTGGAGAATGTAAGGATGAATTCATGGCTGATGTG
Source organism: Benitochromis conjunctus (assembly GCA_015052645.1). Lineage (NCBI taxonomy): Eukaryota > Metazoa > Chordata > Actinopteri > Cichliformes > Cichlidae > Benitochromis > Benitochromis conjunctus. The sequence goes on from VOQK01026403.1 coordinate 17,057, forward strand.
CTGGTGTCCTGATGCTGACAGGGACAAGACAAAAAGCGTTTAAAATCGGTCACGACTCCCCCCCCAAGTCATGTGGTAATTTCTTAGTCTTGTGCCTAACTGGCACACATTTATTTTCTATATGTAATCTAGCTGTAATTTAGTTTTATTTCCTGAAGACATTGACACAACAAAAGCAGTTGTCTAGGTAGCAACTCAAACACAAGACCACAGCAAGCTTGTGGTTGAATGTGACTGCTCGCCATCAGTTACTGTCACCATTCTCCTCTCAGCTGTACTCATGAAAGCCTGCAGGTTTACAGGAAATGCTGAAGAGTTGATACTAACATCAGTTCAGTGTTCCTGAAAACAGTGTGAACCGACTCCCATCGTTTACTGACCTCAGAGTCTCCAGTAAACAATGCGGACTCTTCACAAGATCAGACAGCTGCTTCACTCCTGAATCCTCCAGGGTGTTGTGACCCAGGTCCAGATGTCTCAGATGGGAGGGGTTGGACTTCAAAGCTGAGCCCAGATAAGAACAACTGGTTTCCGACAAATCGCAGTCCCTTAATCTGAACAAAGAATAAAATTTGGAGATAAAATAATTGATAATCCAACAAGATGTGTTCAGGTTCTAAGTGTGCAGCTCAAGAATACTTTTTCCTAACCAATGAGTCTTTTTCTGAAATGATTAGAGTAGCTTTCCGTAATTATGGACTGTTATCAGCTTTTATCCACTTCATCCAGATGTCCTTACATAAGGATAATGATTGTAACAGATAAAAAAGTAAACTGACCTCAGAGTTTCAAGTCTACAGTGTGGACTCTCCACAAGGCTAGCAAGCTGTTTCACTCCTGAATCCTGCAGCTTGTTGTCACTCAGGTCCAAATGTTTCAGATCGGAGGGGTTGGACTGCAGCGCTGAGACTAGAAAGGCACAACTCATCTCTGACAAGCTGGATCCCCTTAACCTGAATAAACAATATAACATAAGGTTTAGAATACATTTTTAAAAAATCTAGCGTCATTACAATTTTCATATCAGATTCATCTCAGTGTACAACTAAAACATGGTGTCTGACCTCAGAGTCTCCAGTCTACAATGTGGACTCTTGAGAAAACCACACAGCTGCTTCACTCCCGAATCCTCCAACTCCTTGTTGTGGCTGAAGTCCAGAAGCTTTAGACAGGAGTGGATTGCATTCAGAGCTTTAGCCAGGGAAGAACAGCTGGTCCTTGACAACTTGCACCGAATCAGTCTGAATAAGAAAATAAATCATATACATTAAAATCACTGATAATTTGATCCAGGTTTTTCAGGTTTTACCTGTGCATCTTTACAGTATTGCTGTAGTGACCCAAATCAAACTCTTCATCTAATGGCCACTGAACCAATTTTCCAAACTTAATTTAGGTGATTTATTTATTTTTTGGAAGGAATCATATGAAAAAACAAACAAAATGTGGCTCTGGATCAGTTCCATTCAAAGACAATAAACAACATAGGCCCATAGGTCCCCAACTGGTTACGGCAGATGGCTGCTCCTCCCTGAGCCTGGTTTCTTCCTGTTAAAAGGGAGTTCTTCCTTCCCACTGTTGCCAAAGAGCTTGCACAAAGGGACTCATATGATTGTTGGGGTTTTCTCTGTTTTCTTTGTATTATTCTAGGGTCTTTACCTTACAATATAAAATGCCACAAGGCAACTGTTGTTGTGATTTGCCTCTTTATAAACAAAATGGAACTGAATTGATTATGTCTTAAGATTATGGCGGCCCCTGCATAAGACATGTTTTGCATTGCTCTACTGGAGCTTCTGAGTATTATTTGAAGTATCACAGTAATAGGATACTGTGATGCCAACCTTGCAAGAGTATGGAAAAGGGGAAAACAATAAAACAGTCGGAGGTGACAAACCTCAATGTGTAAAACAGTAGTACGCAAGGGTGTGAAAACAAGCACTATACTGGCTGCAATGAAGCTCTTGAAGGAGTTTTTCTCGACGTATAACAGGATTATGGCAGCCATAGCAGAAATGAGAAAGGAGATAAAGGATCGTTCTGAAAGGGTGAATAAGCCAATCTGCAACTGTCTTCAGCTGAAAATGAATTTACTTGTTGGCACCAAACAAAACATAATATTTAATAACATAATAATAATGTATTTAACTTGTAGAGAAGTTAGCAAGTGTTTAACATTGGGCTAGTAAAGCTAATACCCCTTAGTAGAGAATACTAACAATAAAGTATCTTAACCACAGGGATAAGCTGGAGGCCATTAAAACAACTGGACTAAGAAACGCTTTGAAGAAGATGAAGGAAAAAAAGGCAACAGTAAATCAAAAAATGGCACAGTGATGAGTTTAATTTGTATAGTGTGTGCTAATATAACCCTTCTTTATAAGCTCCTCTTTAAGGAGCAGACAGTCATTTGGATTTCAATGGAAACAGAATAAAAATGTGTGTTTAGACAAAACTTTGAACATGTTCTGCAGACAGACTAAGATTTTGAATTTTACCTCAGAGTCTCCAGTCTACACTGTGGGCTCTCGAGAAAACCACACAACTGCTGCACTCCTGAATCCTGCAGCATGTTGTCACTCAGATCCAGATGTTTCAGATGAGAGGGGTTGAACTTCAGAGCTGAGCCCAGAGATGCACAACTGAACTCTGACAACCTGCAGCCCTCCAATCTAAAGAACGCATAAGACATGTAAATAAAATGATTGAGAATCCAGTCATTGCACAAACATGCACATTTTTAATTGTGCAGTTCAGTATTACTATTAATAACCAGTAAGCTTTCCATAAATGAGTAGAGTGACCTTGTCCTTTTGTGATTGTGGCTCAAACTCCTGAACAATTCAAATATCAGCAGAAAAACAAATGACTGAAAGACCAAAGATATGGAGTTAATTCCCATCGGTAAACCTACATTTGGTATCTTTTCACTGAGATTCTCATTATGAGGTTAGAACTGTCAATACAAGTGCAGAAGACATTCATCAGGCTGAAAAGTCCAAATAAACCTATCAGAGAACTGGTAGACTCTTTAGGTGTGGCCACATTAACAATGTAATATATCATTAAAAAGACATGATGCAATTTTCAGCTCAGCAACAGCAAAAAGTCCTGGAAGACCACAGAAAACATTTAAAGTGGATACTGGCAGAATTCGTTCCTTGATGAATAAATATGACTCACAACATTTACACAAGTCAAGGACATTCGCAAAGCATATCTCTGTCAAAGTCTACACTCAAGAGATGCCTTCCAAGTACAATGTACAAATAACATTTACAACAGGGTGCAAACTGCTGGGTATATTTAAGAACAGGAAGGCCAGATTAGACTGCCATAACACACAAAACTTATCAAACTAAAGTCTGTGACCTGACCTCAGGTACTCCAGTCTACAGTATGGACTCTCCAATGCAGCAGACAGATGCTTCACTCCTGAGTCTTGAAGATCGTTGTAACTCAGGTCCAGCTCCGTTAGATGGGACGGGCTGGACTTCAGAGCTGAGGCCACAACTTCACAGTGAGTCTCTGAGAGTCTGCAGCCACAAAGTCTGTGAGGACAAATGTTACACTTTAGATTTACTTTACACATGTGATGACAGTTGAACATACCCCACTGACATTTTGTCAGCTTATCTTCTTTCTTGAAAGTTACATTCAGGCTGTGCACAGTTTACATGAGCTGATTCTGCAATTGGCTCCAAAAGCTTATCATCTGGATCCAAATAACATTTTTACTGGCCACTATTTTAATATGATTTTTTACTGGGTCACTCATTAAACAATTCCAGTTGTGAACGATTATCTTTGTTTGCTGCATGAATCATGTATGAATTTAGAATGAAATTTAAATGTTTTTCAGACCTTTGGTTAACGATACAGCATGTCTTTTATCCTGTCTTCCTTCTTTCACCCCAACCGGTCACAGCAGATGGCCGCCCCTCCCTGAGCCTGGTTCTGCCAGAGATTCCTTTGTGTTAAAAGGGAGTTTTTCCTTCCCACTGTCGCCAAAGTGCTTGCTCATAGGGGGTCGTATGATTGTTGGGTTTTTCACTGTATGTATTATTGTAGGTTCTACCTTACAATGTAAAGCGCCTTGAGGCGACTGTTGTTGTGATTTGGCGCTGTGTAAATAAAACTGAATTGAATTGAATTGGTGTTCGCTGTAACAGGTTTATGCTTAGCATACACCTGGGTTCTTTTTTTAAAACCAGGGAAGTCATTTAGAGACTGGTCACCTGAACAAAGGATGTGAAATTGATCGTTAATCTTAGATACTTAAATGGGTTACCATATATTTTGTAGATAATCAAAATCTGACAATTTTTAAATACTTTGAGGATGTTGAAATAGACTAAGCTGCTTACAATGCTGTGACAGCAGTTAATCTATCTGTGAATGATACTCGGGGCCATTGACTAATGGTCATGACAATTTGCATATTAATGATCATGAAACTGACCTGAACTTGTTAGTCAGTGGTGTTATCTGGCTCATTATGCAAATGGCCTGTTTGGTACACTGCGTCCAGGTGGAATTCCCTTACCTGGATGATTTTATCATCAAAATATATATATATATATAAAAAAAAAAGAATCTACTTTGAATTACAATGTCTGAATTGTTCATGTTAATCACATCTGGACTCACCGAGCCGTTTTACAGTTCCTCACAGCTGGGATCAGTCTCCGTTGTCCTTTCTCTGATGTATTATATTTCCTCAGGTCCAACTCATCCAGAACCTCCTCTGACATCTGCAGCATGTAGGCCAAAGCTGAACAGTGGATCTCAGAGAGTTTCCTCTCTAACCTGTTCGCTGAATTCAGGAACTCTTGGATCTCCTGATGAACCGAGAGATTTTTCATCTCCATCAAACAGTGAAAGATGTTAATGCTTCTGTCAGGAGACGTTTCATCATTGTTCATCTCATTCAGGTTGTTTATGACTATTTGGACATTTTTTGGACCGTTCTCTGTCCGACCCAGCAGACCTCCTAAGAGTCTCTGATTGGACTCCAGAGAGAGGCCATGAAGGAAGCGAACAAACATGTCCAGGTGGCCGTTCTTACTTTGAAGGGATTTTTTCATGACTCTTTGTAGAAAGACGTCCATAGATGGGGAGGTGTTTTTGTATTCCCAGTCGCTCCTCAGGAAGTCGTGGAGCACTTCTGTCTTTCTGTGGCTGAAACAGTGGAACATGTAGACTGCAGCCAGAAACTCTTGAATGCTCAGATGAACAAAGCAGTAGGCTGCTTTCTTGAAGATTTCACACTCTTGTTTGAAGATCTCTGTACAAACTCCTGAGTACACCGAGGCCTCTGTGACATCCAGCCCACACTGCTCCAGGTCTTCTCGGTAGAACAGGATATCTCCTTTCTCCAGATGTTGAAACGCCAGCTTTCCCAGCTTCAGGACAACTTCCTTGTCAGCCTCTGTCAGCTCCTGTGGACTCGTCTCATGTCCCTCATGGTACTTGTTCTTCTTCCTCTTTGTCTGAACCAGCAGGAAGTACGAGTACATGTCAGTCAGGGTCTTGGGCAGCTCTCCTCTCTGCTCTGTAGTCAACATGTGCTCCAGAACTGTAGCAGTGATCCAGCAGAAGACTGGGATACTACACATGATGTGGAGGCTCCTGGATGTCTTCATGTGGGAGATGATCCTGCTGGACAGCTCTTCATCACTGAATCTCCTCCTGAAGTACTCCTCCTTCTGGGCGTCAGTGAAGCCTCGTACTTCTGTTAGCCTGTCAACACATGTAGGCGGGATCTGATTGGCTGCTGCAGGTCGGGAAGTTATCCAGACGCGAGCCGATGGAAGCAGATTCCCCTCGATGAGATTTGTCACCAGCTCGCTGACTGATGACTTCTGTGTGACATCAGACACCAGCTTCCTGTTGGTGAAATCCAATGAAAGTCTGCTTTCATCCAGGCCGTCAAAGATGAACAAAAGTTGACAGACAGCGAGCTTCTCTGCTGTGACCTTCTGTAAGGTTGGATGGAAAACATGGAGCAGCTCCAGAAGACTGTACTGCTGATCTCTGATCAGGTTCAGCTCCCTGAATGAAAGCAGAACCACCACACTGATGTCTTGGTTCTCCAAGCCCTCTGCCCAGTCCAGAGTGAACTTCTGCACTGAGAAGGTTTTTCCAACACCAGCGACGCCGTTCGTCAGAACCACTCTGATGGGTCTCTGTTGG
>VOQK01026404.1:8901-23691 GCA_015052645.1 Benitochromis conjunctus
GCTAATAAATGTTAAAATAAGCTAATAACTTCTCTTATCAGAACTGGTGCTCTGATCTCTTGGTCTGTAATTCACAGCAGGCTTTGATTTTCTGTCACATAATCCCACACAGCAAACACGGTTGTTGTTCACTGGCTCATAACAGACATGAAACTTAGCAGACAGCTGTCAGGTACACCTGCCCTGTATTGGCACACCTGCCAATCACAGAGGCGTTGCAACTTTAAGTCTTAGTTGCAACTTTTTAATGACTCATCCATCCTGAATGGATGAGTCATTAAAAAGTTGTTAGCTTTAGTTAATGTATAGTGATCACAATCATATTTGTACAGACTACTTGTCTTTAATGCTTTTCATTTGGGCATTTTAACGCTGCAGTCTATGGGGACTGGCTTGCTTTACTCACCAGCCTCAGGCCACTCCAAGAACTGCAGTTTTTGGTACATCCATGAAAACCTGTAGAAAACCTGCAATAAGTGTTTGTTCAGTTAGCCGCGGCTGAGCGTATACGTCGTTGTAGGAGACTGCTGTAGAGATATAACACCTGCCAGTCATCTCCTATGAGCGTGTCTAGTAGCATGTTCATCTTCTTCTGAATGCTGTGAAGTGGCAACAACACCCTGACGTGAACATGTACTATCACACTTCTCCTTGTGCTAATTTTAAACTACATCTTCACGCAATATTTTAATTATTTACTCTATATAGGCTCCAGCTTTTTAAAAGCACCCGTGTCAGCTGTGGAAAACCCAGCAGTGTGTTCTACATTACCAGATAATCAGCAAGCAGTGGCATGTAGAAAGGATTAAGGCTGGATGACAAGACTATTACTTATACGTAACAAAAAAATACGTAAAGCTTTGTTCAACATGTGCTCTTTAGGACATTTTCTCTTGAATTCATCATAAGTTACAAACTTGTAAGCTTGAAAAAACAGGAAATCCAAAAATTCTAAAAGAAGTAATTTCTATACTCAGATCAAATAAAACAAGCCTCACCAGGAAAGTGGCGATAAGACGGAGCATCTCACGCCAAAGCAAACCGCCCGATCTCCCACACCTGTTGATGGTTCTGTTATTGATTTGCATGTATTGCAGCCAAACAAAAAACACTGTTGTTATTATTGATGATTTAACTACTGATGAAAGTAAAAGGGTGAATTTAAAAGATGTATATACGAGTATTCATTACACTCACATTTAGCCAAAACACTGAATATTTTAGCTATTAGTGGAACAATGATCTTAAATGTAGGGCTAACTGTAAAGTTGAAAGACTGTCCAGGTTCTTTTTAAACCTGAAATTCTCTGCACAACGCAAAGCGCTCCCACATACTTGATAGCTGTTCAAATAATTACTCTGAATTGTATATCTGAACATGGACCTCGCTTTGTTTAATGGGGACAGGATGGTGAGAGCAAAAATCCCCAGAGGGATTTGCACCCTGATCCTTCATGTTGTGAGGAAATAAGGCTAAAATAAACGTGCTTTCACCCAGGTTCAAAACTTGGCAGCGATGTGTTTGGCTCAGCCTGTGCAACAAACAGAGTTGGCAGTGACTGCAGATAGGAACACTGCCAGTCATGTCCTGGTCACTGTATGGCTGCCAGTGGTTGATCAGGACCCCTGTTTTGAAGGGATGGAGCAATCTGCACGAGGCATTGTGAAACTCGATGTGAAACTCCACACTGTGTATCTGGTAACTGCTGGTCTATGCTTCTTCAGAGAATAAGAAGGCTTGGCAAGGACACAGACTACATACATACATGATGTGAATTTGGTACTGAATATTTTTTTCTTCTATACCACATGCCTGTGTTAACAGTGTTTTGTGTAGTATTTTTGGATGGCTATCAAGCCACTGCAGGTGAAAAAAACGACACATCTTGCTTCTTGCAGAGTCAAAGTAAATTTAAAGTGCACATGCATTGGTCCTGAGCCTGTACAATAAAAAAATGTTCAACATCTATATATCTACATGCATTTGACCCAACCTCTTCAGTCAGGACAATACACAATGCTCAACAAATTTCAACTCGTTTATCAACTCATCACAAGTTAGCTCAGGGTTTCCTCTACGGATTCAGATGAAAGAGGTAGTGTTGGCAGCATCTGACCAATCACAAACATGCATAATTACTTTCGGCAGAGCTGCTGATTTTACTAAGAAAGATTAAAATATAACATTAGAAAAATATGAAGCTATTAGACTCCAAGAAGGCTGCATAAGCACAAACAACAGTCAGAACCAATTCCCTGGCGCAGGGGAACAATCCTCTCATCCACTGGAAAAAAACCCAAAGTTCAGATAGCAAGCCGAGGAGATATCCATCTTGTCCGCTACTTCTCACTGAGGGAATCTCCAGACTGGCTCCTCTTCATGAGACTGGTTCCAGAGCCCGAGCTGTGCGTTGAGGTGAGCCCAGCTATATCTCAACTATATCAGTCTCCTTCTCCACCAGAGAGGTGATATTCCATGTCCCAATAGTTAGCCTAACAGGAGATCAGACCAGGGCCCCCGCTGCAAGACACACATTTCACCCAACCCTTACAATAGGGTTGTAAGTTGTAACTCCTGGAGGTGTTGGGCCAACAGAAGGCCAGGCCTATGTCGTTTTTTTGGGCTGGGGCCCATGGGCCCAGCTCCAGGGTGGGGCCCCTGTAAATGTATCCCAGGCAGAGTACATTGGTAAAAGAGAGTTCAGCATGAAAGCAAAGTTGGAGGAGATGGCTGGGTAGATGAGGTCTGGACGTCCCCATGACCTGGACCCGGATAAATAAAAGAAAATGGATGGATGGAGCATTTAAACACATAATACAGACTGAAAGCAACACCGCTGCTCCAGACAAAGCAGCAATATTAGAGGAAAAGCATTGCAAAGTAGTTAAAAGCACTTTATGAGTGTGTGGGTCAGTATGATTGGAGAGAACTACTATATTAATAATATTTTGGCCTATTTGAGGCCAAAAAAGAAAGCTAGCAAAAATGCTACCTCTGTAAGTTAACAGACCTCCCAGTATCAGAACTCTATTATTAAGACAGGGGAGAAACTGATGAATTATAATGAGCATCTGATTCCATTAGTGTTTAAGAGGCAGCTATATTGCTTATTCTTTCAGCTGCAGCATCAGTGATGTCTCCCAGTAACAGCCTGAGAGAAAGAATAAATCTAAAAACAGATTTTAAATACAGAATTGGTCTACATGCAAGGATTGTAGGATCATTTAATAATGCTAATCAAACAATAAAATTGTTTGCAGCCAACAGTAAAAAACAATAATAAAATTGTGTGTAAGAATTTTCTTACTGATCATCAGGGCGATCTGAACACTTCCAAGGGAATGGCGACACTGTTTTCCAGAGAACTAAATGGTCAGTAGATGCTGAATTCTCACCTGATAATCTCAAAATCTAGAACATGACATGTTCTGGAGCAGGTTTGGTTAACTGCATAAGTAGCTCTGCTGATATACCAGATGAGAAGTGAACCATCTTTGTAGTACAGAAAAAAAAGCCAGGTAAGTTAACCATATAAGATGAAATCCTTCTTTGTAGTACAGGACTCTGTTAGATAAACCAACAGCTAAACAAGCAAATAAAAATCCCATAGCACCACCACATAAACATGTGCATAATGTTTGCATATTTCCATTCAACACTCTGACCAAGCTCTGAAATATTCATGTTTTCCCTGATCATACTCTTGTTTATCTCTCTCTTGAAGAAAGAATATCAACTAAAACAGAGTTAAAACACACACTTGCCCACTTCTGCAGATAAATAGAGGGGATACTGTGAAAATTACCACAATAAAAGTATAATAGAAGGAAGGCTCTTCAAAAAGAATGCTTTGATGATCTCACAAACATGTTCGCATCAGAGCAAGAGTGTGTGCGTGCTATGTGGCTTCTCTGCAAATTACAAATTATTTTTGTGTGCACGTAGCAAACCCATCTGGGAGCTTTGGTCAGACAAAAAGACAAAAATAAAGAGGTGCAAAAAACAGGAAACACATGTTAGCAGAGGCTACATAGCTCACCTTTGAGTATCTATCGCACACAATGTATTCTGAGAATGTTTTGATAGCCTTAGGGTTGCTCTGATAGATTCACACAGCAGAAACCCAGAAGATACAAAGCATTATCTCCTATCGCATCAAAATAAAGGCAAGGTAAATGTGAGAAGCGCTGCACCTCATCTGTTCAATACCAAAATTGGAAGAAAAAAAAAGTGACATACCAGAGACTCAACATTAGAGCAGGACTGAGATCCTACTGTCACACCAGCTGTGGGCCATTAGCAGATTAGCAGCTCTGGCTCGCTGCACCACTGTCAATGAAAATGCTAATATACTAATGTTTAATAGGTATAATGTGAACAAAAACACAAAGTGCAGCTGACGCTAATGGTAATGTTGTGTTGAACCAGACCTCCCGGGACACTGATGCAAGACATGACCCTGGAATTAGCTTAAGAGATTTATGACAATAATTCAGACTGACTCAAATTCAGGGTGACTGGATCAAGAGGCCAAGGATTGTGAGTACTGCAGAGTGGGCATGCCAGACTAGAACGGAGCACCTGACACTGAGACGCTTGCTGGCACAAAGTAAAGGTCTAGGGCACAGGAGACAAGGTTATTCAGAGGAAAAACAAAAAATCAATACACAAAACAGTGAAGGAGGGATTCACGAGGGAGCCTGAGCAATGCGAGCGACAGAACGATCTGGAAACGAGTGCGTGAAACAGCCAGGGTTTAAATGCAGCATGTGACTGATTAGCTGACTGGAGACAGATGCTAGAGCTGGAGAACCAGGAGGAGCAGGTTGCCAAAACCCTGGGGAGACACAGAACCCCCCCACACTCACACACACACACACAGTGGACAGATAGCAAGAGACAGTTAGGCATGGGAAGCATAAAGGACCAAATATTTGTGAAGGTATTGGATAAACTGAAGTGAGAAGACCATCAAACTGATTAGGATTCACCATAACAGGGACATGAATGTGTGAATCACAAACCTTCTGATTGGTAGACAACCTGCTACCAGCCAGCAGCTGTGGCTCAGGAGGAAGAAGCTGTATCTTCTGCTGCCTAAGCATCATAAAAGCAAATGTAAACATGGGGTGAAAGCACCAACATATGTCCAAAAAGTGATGCCATGAAAAGTCATATCACTTACCTCCACCAACCTATCTGTCTTCTTGCATCCAGCGCTGCTTGTTTTTTTGTGGAAACTCATTATTTCAATTCAGCAAAACAGCACAACCACCATGAAATGGGATGATACATCCATATTCAGCCTGATAGTGTTTGGAGAAGGATTTCTTCTGGTGATACTTTTGGGATCAACAGCTGTAGAGAAATGCGCCCAGACAACACAATGGAACAAATCTAGAGATCACCACAGTCATTTGTCTGGACACCCTGCATGCATGTACCAAACAACTGACAGAAATTGGGCCAATGGTGGACTAACAGTACATTTCCTGCCATTACAATATCAACACTGCTAATAGGTGCAAAATACAAAGGGTAGGTCTTTCCTTTTCAGGGAAAATAAACTGTATACTCCCAGTGCAATGTAATAGATTATATAAGTTTGCAATTATATTCCCAACTGCTCAGTTTCAAATGCCCGAGTGCTGTCTATACTCACTGATGATCTGATTATAGATTATAGTTAAAATATGCACAACTTTATCACATCAAGATAGAAGATGTCATTAAATTTAATAAGGTGGCATTTCTGATCAGTTACACGTGGCAGTGTATGTTAGTGAATAACTGGGGCTTGAAATGACAGATGGAAAGCACTGATCATTGACATTATCACATCGATGCCCTTCAAACTGAGAGTGACACACATTTTGTGGACATAAACCTTCCTGCATGCCCCAAATTTCAATTTTAATATAAGATGTTACAGATCTAATAAATCACATGGAGCATTGGTCATAAGAAAATCGCTGTTTGGAGGACAACTTGTATATTAGGAATGTCTTTTAATATTGAAGAAGTCTTGAAGAATGTCCTGTCCTGAAGTCTTGAGTTTACCTTAAATACAAAGCATCTGCACCAAAAAGCCTTTTTACTCCGTGGCTCTTATGTTCTAGCATTGTACATCTCATGATGCTTGAATGAGCCTGAGACTTATTTGATAAAACTCTATAAGCAGCTAAATAAACAGCGACTAAACACTCCACCTAAACTGCAGCTGCAGAGACATCTGTGCTCTTTGCACAAGTAAACACAACAACCATCTCACTTTATCCTTGGCTACCTTCTTAAAACCCTTTGCATTCCAAGGTTGTTTCCCTGACTTTGGGGATAAATACATAGCCACTCATGTTATGGGAAAGTTAACCGCACTATGGACTCTGTTTACTTTGGGCTTTGGTATTTCAGCAGGTGCTGTGAAAGAATGCAGTGGAGTTTAGTGAAGTTTTTTCTATAATAATGGTTATATAGAGTTTCAGGATGAAGGTGAAATGTCTCCTAAAGAGACTGGATTCAAAATGACTGTTGTACAATATATGTAGCATCAATATACAGCAAATAATAATTCGATACAGTAACCATTTGTTTTTTTCTGAATTTTATTCTTTCTTAAATTCACTTCATTTCAATTGAATGAATTTAAAATCCTTATCTTTGACAATTAGAAACTTGGGCCCATCTTATCTTAAAGATTTCAGAGTGTCCTATAATCGATGCAGAGCACTTCACTCTCAGACTGCAGGCTCACTTCTGATTCTGAGTTCTGGGAGGCAGAGCCTTCAGCTTTCAGGCCCCTCTCCTGTGGAACCAGCTCCCACTTTGGATTCAGGAGACAGACACCCTCTCTACCTTTAAGATTAAACTCAAGGCATTTTGATAGACCTTGAAGTTAGGGCTGGGCCAGATGACTCTGAACCCTCCCTTATTTATGCTGCTACAGGCTCAGGCTGCTCATATTATACTCTATGACCTTTATGAGCTGCTGAAGTTGGACCAGATGTCACAAAAAAGTCAGTTTGAATGCTAATTTTAAGCCATTTGTTAAAAAACCCCAAAACAAAACAGGACAGCAGTAATCCAGCATGGAGGGTCAGTTAGCACTGTTGTCTCACATCAAGAAACCCCTGGTTTGAAACCCGAGTAGGGCCCTTCGGTGTGGAGTGTGCACATTCTACCTGTGACTGTGCAGGTGTCATCTGGTTTTTAATCTCAAGAGTTTTATTTCCTAGTTAATTAAAAAAGTATTAAAAAAACATAAATAAAATAAAATATATCAGAAGTGCAACACTGAAAATACCCAATTGTACAAAATACGCAAACACGTACTGGCATCAGATCCTAACAGATCAAATGGAAAAGCATCTTCAGAACAGCTTGCCCATAACAGACCATTCCTCCAGAACAGAGGCGTCTTCAAGGCCAAACAAATCAGACACGACTTCACCTACTGAGTAAGCAACCGGCACAAACTGAACGCCTCTCAGCAACACTTCCCTCTGCGCAACAAATTTATGCTTCCCCACCAGTATCGGCTTTCTGACAAGATCTCCGAAATGCAATCACTTCTTTCTTTTTAGTGCTGTCAAAATCCTTTTTGTGCAAAGCACCTGCAAGAAAAGATGGAGAGGACAGACCTCAAAGCTCAAACCAATCGGGCAAGGCCATTTGGAGGGCTAGGTGACCACACCCTCCTCTACTCTATTCTCCAACTGTGTGAAGCATTGCATAAAACTGGGGGTGGAGCCAAAAATGCCCTTTTTATTATTGTAAGACAAGATGTTTCCCATCATCTGCATTGTTAGAACGCAGTGATTTCAAGGACGGCTTCACCTACATTTCAGTAATGATAACTGTTATTACTGTATTGTTTGCTGTTATTAGCTGGATTTTTCTTAGTGTGCTAATCAGTCTGCATGTTACAGAATAGTGTAATGGCATTTTGCTTATCTATGTGTGTGTGCTTGTGTGTAAATGTACCCCCCCCATCTCCCCCTCACGGACAGCTTATCTGCCCTATGAAAGGAAGTCTGCTCCCTGACACCTCAGCGTGACTGCCATAACTCATAACTTACAGCAGCCACAACACACACACACACACAACAGATACAGTGTGCAGATAACGATAAATGAATGCACTCAGCTCAACACACATTTAAAAAACAGAAGCACTCAAACAGACACACACAACTCCACTAAATAAAGTCCAGACTGGCTGCCCTGAATGCCCTTCAGCTACATAATTTACAGTGAGTGTCTGCGAGTGTCTGACCTGTTTTTGATGATGTTGGTGGAAACTTCCAGAGCATTATTCATGTCTGTACAAAATCCTGACTCAGGGACACACATTTTTTTATTCGAGTGTAATACAATGTGCTTGACGGGAAAAGTTTATTTGGCTGTTTTTGACTTGCCGCTTCTAATCTGAAATGTGTTTATCTAAGATAATTGCAACCACATTCTGCAGTGCGGGGAGTCAATCATGTAGTGTGATAAACCGAGCTCAAGCCCCAGCTGCTGATTCTCAGTTGCGGTGGTTAGTATTAACAACCATTTTTACTTTAACGCTCAGCCAAGTTGTTTGATCAAACCTTGACATCGGCAATATAATTTAATGACGCTTTAAGAAATGCCATGCATGGTGTATGATTTATCTACCCCTGTGGTAATTTGCTGTCAAGATTCATCATCCTTCCATATTTTATTGAAAACTGTGATTATGGTGAACTTGATAAAACATGCAGACAGGATGTGTTTGTGCTGTACCTGTGGTGTGCAAGACTTCATTCGCATCACAGTGTATCATCCTGCTGTTTAATACATACATGCAGAACGCACCAACGGAGTCGCGGTGTGAGGGAAATCTCATAAACATGACAGATTTATACTTTAATGAGGCAGACTTCCGCTTCTGGACAGATACAATCCTTAGCCATTAATTAAATCTGCCTTTAAAGGCACAATAAGAGAAATTTATTACCACTAGATGTTGTACAGCATACTAAACCAAAACAAGGGCCGTCAACCATACTTTCTACTACTGCCCGGTGTGTCTCTCACACACACACACACGCACACACAGCGTTTTTTGTCCAAAATGTCCAAAAGCATGAAGAGTTTCGTTCACTGGAACTAAAGGGCTGAGCCCAACATCTGAAACCCACCAACCCCACACCATAACCCCCCCACCAAAACTTTACACTTGGTACAATGCAGTCAGACAAGTATTGTTCTCCCAGCAACCACCAAACCCAGACTAGTCCATTAGATTGCCAGACAGAGAAGCGTGATTCGTCACTCTAGAGAACACGTCTCCGCTGCTCTACAGTCCAGTTGTGGCATGTTTTACACAACTGCATCTGCAATTTGCATTGTGCTTGGTGATGTGAGGCTTGTATGCAGCTGCTCGGACATGGAAACACATTCCATGAAATTCTCCACGAAGTTGTCGTCCTCTGCACACGATGCACGTCAGCATCCACTGATACCGCTCTGTGATTTTACCTGGCCTACCACTTTGATCCCAATCGCTTCCACTTTGTTGTAATACCACTAACAGCTGACTGTGGAATATTTAGTAGTGAGGAAATGTATGCCTGGGCTCATTGTGGTTGTAGAAGTGGTTGTAGAAGCAGTCTGCATGCCTAGTAGCTTAATTTTACTTACCTGTGGCCATGAAACTTATTGGAAGACCTGAATTCAATGAATGAGATGAATGAGTGAAAACTTTTGGCAATATAGTGTAGCTTTTCAAAGGGAGTGATCCCCTACCAAAACACTGAACCGAAAAGCTCAGATAACAATATTCAAAGAGGAGTGTGGCATTATTTTCTGTTAAGAAAACAGTTGTATTGCGGGAAAAGATCTATAGTCACTCAGAAAAGTGCATTTATCCTTTTCTCTTTTACATATATAGTCCTTTTTACTCAGTTTTGGCACTCGTAGTACGTGCATCATTCACCCCTTCACACAAGTGTTGTTTTCTACGCCTAAGCACTTCTAACCTAACATTTCACACTCGAATAGATGCATTACAGGCTACTCAGGTTTCAGTAACTTGCCAAAGGATACTTCAACATTCAGGCTGGAATAGCCCGGGATCAAATCACTGACCTTCCGGTCTACCTCCTGAGCCAAAGCTGCCTCCTATATCCAGTCGACCACTCGTTGTGACACTCTGGGAATTACTTACACCAAGAAGATTTCAGTATATATGCTAACTGCATGCTGTGTATGATGGACCAGTGTGGATTAAGAGGGTACGTAGCTGGGTTTTTATATTTCACATGGTTTCTGCTTTGTTACTATGTTTGTTTGTTAAAATGTGAAAGTGAGATGTTTGCAACGTTGTGAGATTCTTTATGAATACAGAATAAAGTCCTAATAAAACAACTTTCTTTTTCTTTAAAGCCAACATTGTATCTTTATAGAGCTCATAGCTCTAATTGTTACATGACTCCATTGCCTTTCATTTAGAACCAAAATTGAAATCAAGAAGATTCCTTTTGTCTTTAAAGCACTGAGTAATATGCTTTCCACTCTTAAAAGCGATGAACAACTCTGTTGCACTCTTACCATCTTGTTTCGCCAAGGTCAGCTCATTGTTGGAAGCTTTTCTCCTGTCTTTTTATCATGTTTTTTCTCATAATTAATAATAAATGTTCATAATAATAAATGTCTTGCATTTTTTTTATCTGTGTGATTGCTAAGTAAACAGCTGTGGAAAAGTCTACTGTTGTCACTTTTGATTTCATTTAGATCAGGATTCACTTGTCATTGTTGGTAAAGCTGTTTTAAAGCTGTGTATGTACATTTAAATAAAAACAGAATACAAGGATTTGCAAATCTCACAAACACACATTTTTAAAAACACAAACGAAAACTGAAAACAAACACGGAAAACACAGAAAAAGTCTTCTTTGTTGTATTTTTCATTTCATGATTTACCAAATGTTTTTATTTGGTGAGTCTAGTTCTCCACCTGACTACTATGAAGTCATACTGTTGTAATATAACTATTACAACATTACAACATACCATTGTCTTGTTGACGTATGTAAAGCTCTCCGTGAAAAAAGACGTTGTCTAGATGGAAGTATATGTTGCTCTGCCTGTGTATACATTTTAACACTAATGATGCAATTCTACATGCGCAATCTGCAGATAGAAGAAGTGGCTGATATTACAAAATCCTACCAGTGACTGGACAAAGCTGGACTGAAAGATTGAACAGAGACACTTGACACATTACAGCAGGGTGCAAGATGCTAGCAGGCAGGGCATATATACCAAGTGCAGATCTTGTGGGACTTCCAGATACAGATAGACAACCAACCGAACATAGTAGTGGTGGACAAGCAGAGGAAGACGGCTGCAGTCATAGATGTAGTTATAACAAGTGATAGCAACATCAGGAAGGAGCATGCAAGCTCAAGAAACAGCAAGGGCTGAAGGTGTGGAGAGCAAAAGCAACAGCTCGCAGTGACCCCAAAACTGGTGGCTCCAGCAAATCTAGCTGATCCAGATCTCGAAGCCAGCGTAGCCTAATCCACGCAGGTTCATTCACCCGAAGTTCAGCCCAACCAAGCTCAGTTCAAACAACTTGTCTGAAACGAAAAGGTTGATGCTGTCGATGCCTACATGGCGACCACATCAGATTTATTAGGTCCAATACACACATACAAGTTATTTTTCCAAACTCTAAATCGGGCTGGATGGCAGTTTCCAGCACTTTGTGGAACTGCTCAGAAACATCCTAAATTTCTGACAAGGTCCTGAGAACTGTAATAGCAAAAAGCAAGACGTTAAAAGGCAGAAATCTGACTTGTGTGCGTAGGACTGGTAAAAGCATTTCAGAGCCATTAACACCATTTTCTCTCCCTGCACAGACTTTTAAAGGCAATACAGTCTGACACTCTTTCCGTGATGATGTGACTGTGTGTCTGTTTCTAACAGAAAGAGTGAGATTGTGTTGAATGATGATGAGTCAACTTCACACTCCTCCCTTAAAGAAGTTGTCATCTTCCTCAGCCCATCCCTCTCTCTTTTTCTTTCCATCGTCTCCATATTTGTCTAACTCTAGGCAGATGTGAACCTTCTCCCATTTCTTTCTTCCATTAGAGGAGCCCTATTCAGGCATATTATTTTTTTCTGACTCATAGCTTCCATCAAGCTCTCTCTCTCTCTGTCCACGTTGTCCTCCTGAAATTCTTTCTCCTTAGTGTTTTGCCCTCATCTTCCATCACATTAATTCTTACTTTTCATCTGATCTTGTTATGTTCTTATTTCATCTTCTATCCGCACCGGTAATATTTCCCATTTTCAATTTTATGCAAAGAAATGTGACAATGAAATGCTTAGCTATGCTAATACAGAGACTTTTAACATTTTCTTACTTTCTCCACACCTGATGGGCCAAATATGGCCAAAATATAATCCAACCCTAAATTCGCTGCACGTCTATACTCACATATGTCGGCGCATTCTTCATTCAGCTGTTTTGTCAACCTGCATCTTGTCTGCCTGCTCGGCTGAGTTTATCTTTACTAATGAAGCATATTAGTGACAGAAATGCTGAGCTAATCTTTCCCTGCTACAGCACTGAGCAGAATTGCAAAGCCAACTGAAAAGACAGTTTCCTGCTGGCCGTCTAAGGGCAGGCAACCTTCGACGCACTCTGTTGCATGATCTGATCTGAGTTATCTGAAGTTCAAATAGGAACGTCCCAACAATATTCGGCGTCCTGGCAGGAAGGATTTATGGTAATGATTTAAATATATCTTAATCACGAACAAAATATCAAAGTTTTCAAGGCATTTGGGGACAACTGCAACAATTTTGTGTTCCTCAAGATAGAGGATTGGGAAGAGATACCGTGGGACAAGTCTCAGTAACACTCTGCTGATGCAATCCTGACGATATAGACGAAAGTCAAAGATAGCAGTGTCTTACACTGAAATTCAGTGGAACATGCACACAAGAAAACAGTTATGAGCATCATTAAAACAGCATCATACTCACACTCTGACAGAAAGCTACATAATTATTGGTTTATATACACAAATATATAATATATGTTAGCATGCACAGGAATTAGAATTTTGTCAGGAAATGGTTGAAGACAGGCAGTGGAAAAGAAGCAAAATTCAAAAGGGGGTTTGACGACAATAGCACTTTTTTGGCATTGGACAGACACCTTCCTCACCATCTTCATTGTTAAATCCAAAAAAATGGACACGTCGTGAAAAAGAATGTGCATCTGAGACATCTGATATCTGAGACTGAGAATGACTTGAGGGTGAACCTTTAAAGCATTTTGGGCATTTGGAATTCCCCAAACTTGTTTAAAGCTGGATTTCATTTAATAATCATTATTATTTTAACTTTAACCTTGTTTTTGAGCGAGCTCGCTTCATAAATTAAAGAGCAACTCACCTGAAATATTACAATCTAGTTATAAAATGTAATCCTTTTTTTGTTCCTGGAAAAATAAAAGGGATAGAGGGACAGAGAGTCTGGTGTGCTTGTTTACAAAGTAATAGGCAAATCTATCAACCTTATTTTGATATATAATGGGTAGGGCTTCCCGAAGTGCAGTGCTATGTTCTTTAAGTTTAAATGCTCAATCGGCTCAGTTAGATTAAATAGATTAAAGTAAAATATTTGCAATGTTTTATGTTATTTCATATCTTTCACCTTAACACCACAAATCCCTTAGCTTCTAAAAATCTACCTGTTAGCCCGAGCAATAAAAGAAATGGTAAATGGTAAATGGCCTGCATTTATATAGCGCTTTACTCAGTCCCTAAGGACCCCAAAGCGCTTTACACTACAATCAGTCATTCACCCATTCACACACACATTCACACACACATTCACACACTGGTGATAGCAAGCTACATTGTAGCCACAGCTGCCCTGGGGCGCACTGACAGAGGCGAGGCTGCCGGACACTGGCGCCACCGGGCCCTCTGACCATCACCAGTAGGCAAACATGGGGTTAGTATCTTGCCCAAGGATACTTGGCATGTAGACTGGAGTAGCCTGGGATCGAACCACCGACCTTCCGGTGAGGAGGTGACCCGCTCTACCACCTGAGCTACAGCCACCCCAGAAGAAGCAACAATTATCATATTTATTTACCCAACATATGCAACTCAAAAAATTTAGATTCTGGTGTTCGTTCGAGGCATTAATTTAACTGCAACTTTCCCATCAATTAAACAAAACAAAAACAAACTTCCCTTTAAACCAGCAATAGCAAACACATAGAAAAACAATAGCAAAAAAACAAAAAACAGTAAACACAAATAAACTCGTTGCAGGCCTGAGTGTAGCTTGAGTATGATGTACTGCATGTAAGTGAGCGCGCCATCCTTTCTCACTTGCAGTGCTATAACAGGGTTACTCACCCTAGGCAATTAATGCTCCTTTATACTGTAGTTACTAAAAGTCCAACAGTGGCAGTGAAGAAAAAACACAGGCAAACTCTGCATCCATGAAAAAGCAACTTACTTCAGTCTGCCCAAGAGCAAGAGCCGAACTTGGTTTCACTGCTTCCCACTCCTCTCTCTCTCTCTCGGCTTATCCCACCACACCAACCAATCAGAGCTGGTTTGGGTAAACACTGGATTATACTGCCCCTCTTCTAAATGTATCGACGTCCCAACCAGTCACTTCTTTTTCACTCGGAGGATCTAACAGGTCATCTTCTCTCTCGTTCTCTCTCTCTTGTTGCTGTTTGTGGTTGGGACAGTGAACTGTGAAACACTAGAAAGATAAAGGGGCAC
>VOQK01026404.1:33489-44139 GCA_015052645.1 Benitochromis conjunctus
CACGGTTTACATAACCATTATTGTATTGTTGCTTAAACAACACAGAAAATCCCCAAACACTTATGGACGTCATGGAGGAAGCTTGGGAAGAATGGAGGGCGGTTCAAGAGAAAGGCAGAGAAAAGGCCAAGATTTTTTATTATTACTGAAAACTGGGACTTTTTTGAATGCTATGCGTGTACTATACATGGCTGTTTAGAAATGGATTACAATACTTTGCTGAGGTAAAACACAAATCTGTCTATTGCAGGAATCTGCAGCGTGCCGCGTTTGCATCATTGCTCTGACGTTTCACCGGATTACTCATGTCGTGTGGGTTCGTGATCAGAACTCCAAACAAACAACCTGCAAAGGCAGCTGCTGAACACCGTCGCAGCAGGAGTTTTATCACAATAGTTTCTCAAAACTGGAATGCTAATTTGAGATAAAGACAAAACTCTGTAAACACATTACCTTGGAAACAAGCCCTTGGCAAAAGCCTTTTTTTTTCCCTCCCCCCTCTGCTGCAATGCTGATGTTAATTTTCCACCGCTGCCTACAGGATTAGAAGTCATCAAAACGCAAGAAAGAGTTGTGAAACAGCGCTTGCTGTTTTGAATCCAATTCCAACAATGTCTAATTTTTGAGAAGCTCTCGGCAGAGAGACAATAATCAGCCTTTAGAGTAGCGTTTTGACTTGTTACAGCGCAATCTAATAAAAACATTAAAGATCTTTATGCTGTTTAGGAAACAGGACAAACTGGCAGTGTGTCCAGTATGGTAGCAGGTACAATCCCTGTGGTTTTACTTGAATAAAAACTTTCTATAAGCTCCCTCTGTTTCACTCTCTCCCTCCCCTGTTCACTTCCCTTCAGCTCACTCACTACTTGTCCTCCCTCCATCCATCTTTCCCTTTAACCTCTCCTCCCAAACCCTCTCACCTTTGCCACACTCATTTTCCTGTTTCTCTTCAATTTTCTCGCCCAAGTTTTACGGCCCTTTTCTCGCTCTTTCCTGTCCCTGCATCATCAGCTCTCTCTCTCCTCCTCTGCCTCCATCCTTCTGTCTGTCTCTCTCTCGCTCGCTCTCCCTCTCTGACCCAGAGGGCCATGTTTCGCTGAAATCCAATCCTCTCTCTTTTTTAAACCTGCTGTTCCATTTCACTCCCATTTTGTCACACTGCAGTGCACACACAATACCCGCTCCTCCCTAATTTCAACTCTCCTCTCTGTCTCCACACACACACTCGCATAGATGCGATCACACTTTCATACACTCACATTAACAGACATTTGCGGAAAGGCATGAGAAAAATTGAAAAAGCGAGTAGTGGAGGGGGGGAAAAGTCTTAATTAAGCCATCAATCAAGCTTGATGCTTATGATTGGATTCATACACAAGCGCCCATACACACCTTCCAAATCTCACGCCCACACTTGCAGCTCAGCGGCCATCCATCACAGCTTCACTGACTCCGTTCAACCTCAACTCAGAACCAATCACACAGAGGTTAGGGACTAACTTGTGCATGTGTGTGTATTTGTGTTAGAGAAAGAGAACTGACACCGAAGTGCTTCATGTCGGTAAAGCCCCTTTCAGCAGAGCTGTGGGAGAGTCAGAACACAGTGAACTGAGATCTGACTACTAATAGTATGTGATGGAGGGTCACCGCCATTATGAAAGACCACGCACAAGCACACGCATCTCTGTTAGTACTTTAGCAATGTTATTCTATACACAGGAGCAAGGATGGTTTTTATTTTACCTTTAATTTGAATAAATAGGTCCAAAAGTACAGCAGGAAACATGATACCTATACATAAGACATTTTTAATATGCAATAAACACAATTTTCTTGTCAC
This sequence comes from Benitochromis conjunctus, assembly GCA_015052645.1. Lineage (NCBI taxonomy): Eukaryota > Metazoa > Chordata > Actinopteri > Cichliformes > Cichlidae > Benitochromis > Benitochromis conjunctus. The sequence continues at coordinate 35,330 of VOQK01026404.1, forward strand.
ACTTGAAGCAGCAAGAGTTACTGACAGTTTTAGTGGAGTAGTGTTTCTTGGGATCCAAATAATATTGGATGTATAGTTTATTAACAGTATCACACCGTTTCTTTAAGCTGTCTGTCTTTTAGCTTTTCATTCAAGTTTTACTGTCGTAGCACAACCCGAGAAAGGATCAGGTATTCTTCCTTCCTGTTTTCCTACACTCTGGTCCTTTCCCTTGTACTCTGTTATACAAATGATATCATATAAAGTAAATATGTTTTAAAAGGTTTGGTCTATGAGCTAATGTGCTTAATGAAAAAATTACCCCGACATATCGGAGTGCTAACAATCCATCCAGCTTATTTGTTGTCCTGGTCAGATACTGAGCACAGAAAATCCCTTTTCACGGCGGTCTCTCTGTGAGTCTCGCCACAACCGGATGTCGTCGTCTTACTGCTGTTTGAGAAAGAGAGCAGCTCCGCACTGTATCCACTGGTTGGGGTTCGCTCCACAGGGCAGAGAGATGTGCGTGACCACCTTCACCCTCTCAGAGCTGGTATAGAGAGGCAGCCAGATACTCTCCTCTGCTGCAGTGGAGGCAGCAACACAGTTCTAGGATGAAGTGGAAATTTAGTGTGTGAGTGTAAGTATGCACAAATACTGTATAGTCACAGAGTTTCATGCTAAATGATTAAATATTGACATATCTCACAAACTTGATAACAAATAAATGCCAGCTTTCTGCCACTGCAATGTAAGCGATTAGATAAAACATATAAAGCTTTTGTCACTGGTCAGTGAACACCTGGCAACCTCTGGTCGCTAGGGAAAATGTGAATTCCTAGACCAGTTGGCGAGTGGTTGCTGGATCTTGCTGGCTGCGGCTAAGTCAAATCAGTCGCAAAGAGGGCGCTGCACTAAAGTTTATAAAAGTGTTTGCAGACAGGTTAAGATCTTCCATGCAAACTACGGGTGACCGCACTAAAAGAGACCAGTCGAAACGTCTCAACCCAGCCTGTAGAGCCCAGTCGACCTCTTGAGTCTGACATCATTAGCCATTTCTTAGCCAAGCAAAGATGAAGGATGAGGATGAACTTTTTCCCCGCAATAAAAGTTCATGTGAGGATCCCCGATGGACAGAGACAAATGCAATCACATGGTAAGAAGAAGATGAAGGCGCCAAAAACAGACCAAACTTCATCAAGAGAACATCTGAGACCATCCATCCACAACATGAGGTTAGACATTAATATGCTGCTGCGTGGTTTGGATGACTCGCTATGAAAAATTCCTGAATCTAAACTTGACGTCCACGCTGAAATTTTTGTCAGCCTCAGAGTGATTCTTTTCTGAAGCGTTCAGATATTTGGTGTCTGGCAAACTGTGAGCATGTGGACTGTAGTTACATCGTAGGGTTTTAAAAACTGACCATAAATGCGCATGAATAGTGCCGATAAAAGCCAGAGAGGCAGACAATGACCACTCATTTTTTTTAGGGACTGATTGAGGAGTTTTAAGACCAATACTCATATTGGTCTTAAATTGGTCATATACTGGTCATATACTCATATTTGGTGATTTACAAATATAACATATGAGTTGATTTTTTTTTTCCTTTAAGCTTAAACAAATTTCCCTGTTAATATTTTTCATATGTAGTTATTTATGAATTGTTCCTAAAATAATAAACAATACAAGTTAAAAATAAAAGAACCTCAATGCCAACACTGAAGCTGTATAGTGCCCTCTGTTGGACAGATTATGCAACACCGACACTGAAAAAGTTTACAACACGGTTGAAAGATGATCCTCTCGTTTCAAATAGCAAATATCAGCCCTCTCATATATTTGGTTGGGCTCTACCTGTGTGACTGAAGCCTAAACAGCAAAAAACTCACATCTGCACAAAACCCCAAAGTGTCCTTCAGACTTTTACTTATTGGTGTAATTTTGATAAAAATCCAAATTTCCAACACAACGCAACATCCCAGGTCAGAGAACAAGTACTTCATTAACTGATTAGTCAACTGACATTAGAGTACCTGGCAACTGTTATAAAAATGATGTAGTCTTGTGTCACTTTTCAAATAAAATTACAAACAATTGCTACCAAAACCCTAAAATATAGACAAAAAACAATTCTGTTCTTATCAATTTTATTAGCTTAAACTGTACATGTTTGGGTTTTGAAACACATTATTGCTGCGGCTTTGTGCATCTTGAACAAAACTTTTAAGATGATTACTGTGAGGTGTCGCACAGTGTGGTTCCCTTTTAAGAACAAATGCATACCTGTGGAACCCAGGCCATGTAGCACGGTGGGACAGCTGACACGCTGGGAGAATCATGCTGGTTCTCACAAAGATGGACACCATCAAAACTGCAACCCTCCAACTGGAGACCTCCAACCTACAAAGAAAATGCAAATGATAAGGTGAACAGAAACAGACACGTGAAGATGGAACAACAGGAAAACAGCGACTCTGGGAAATGTGGAACGCTGGTGGGAGCCCTTCCCAGATTAACTAGCATGCTACATACTACATGAACGAGACATCAAGTGAAGTCAGTCCAGTGACTCAGGGATTTTCCACAGTAGGACAGACAATAAAGGGAACTCTGGCGTCAAATCAGACACACATGCAAGTACTAAATCACCATAATCTGGGCAAGAAAAACTCCGAGAGTGAGAGCAAGACACAAATCCAGAAAATGTTTTTACATATTGTGTGTGTGTGTGTGTGTGCGTGTGTGTCAGAGAGCTCATTGCTTCACAACAATTATATCCGTTCACTTTCTCTGTCAGACGTCTGAGTGTTTTCCCCTTCCCTCCCTGCAGCCTCTTTGTCAGCACCAACACCCTTTCCTTTTCTCTTTGTGTACTTTAACTAAGCGCATGTCAAACTTTGCCAATTTTTATTGGCATGAGAGTAATAGAAGTATTGCTTCAAAGTATTATATTAAAGACAGTTATATCACCCTTAAATTAGAGCATAAATGAAGAACTGATGACTGAGAGGAGTGCTGCACAGTTTGTTTGGTCTGAAAGGACTAGAATTACACAATATATGTAAATGCACCAGAGACCTGAGCTGGCTGCTGTCAAAAGCAGCGGCCTTGTCCCTAATAAAGGCTTCACTCACACCGGGGGAATCTTTGCTTTGCCTGAGCACATTTCCAAAAGTGCAGTTTGGGTTAACTGAGCGATCCCCATGTACCATGATCAGGTATAATTCTGGGTACCGTATCCTTCTGAAAGAGCTGAGCTCTGGCACGATGGCTAATTCTTTGCTTTTCATCCCTCAGTTTCTCCTTTTTCTTCAGTCTTGGAACTCCTGCCTCTTTATCTGCATCTGTATCTATTATTGCTGTCTTCTCTTCCAATAATTATCACTCAAGTCTACCTTGTTTATAGCACTGACATTCTTCTACAGATGGAGGTGAGTATCTGATGTTTGCATGCTTGAGCAGTAGATTACTGCATGTTTGATGTGGCTTTACCTTTACTTGTAGTTTTGCTTGTGCAATAGGACTCCTCCATGACGAAACAAACACCAAACTATCCATAGAACAGGACATGGTCCTAAAACAAGTAAAATGAATATATGTTATTTTTTTTAACATCGATACATATACTTATTCCATCCCCTATAAACCCACAGGTGTCCTGTGTGTGTGTCACCTGGCGGTTTCCTGTCTCAAAGCATTGAGAAAGGTATCAGGGTGAAACAGCTCAGATAGATCTAGGATGTCTGACAGGAGGGCTTGTCTACTTGCACGTTCCACCCAACTCTGTATGCAAAGAAAGACAGACAAACATAAACAGAGAGACGTGGAGACGCAAAAATTAATGAGCCAAATACTTAGCAAATCACAAATAAAGACTCAAAGGTAAGACATAATGCAGGCATAAAATCTGTTTCACAAAGGCGTCACTCAGTTTTATGTCACATGGAAATATGACACAGATTTGAATTCTTAAAAATGTGTTTACATTCCATGTTTGTGTTGACCTTCTCATAAAATAAACAAAGTTAAGATCCATGTGGGGTTTTTTTGGTTTTGTGTGTGTGCGTGTACCAGAGCTTATTCTAGTTTCAGTTAAATAATGACTATTGGCTTAAAGTGTAGCACAGTTTAATTGGAGGGGTTGAACAAAAACACAAACAAAAAAGTGCATTAACCACTGTAGGTGTCTTTACAAACAGAGCCTCAGATGTAATTGGATACATGATTATGAAGCTGTTTTATGGCCAAGGGTGGGCTACATTTTTTCATAAATTGGGCAGGTCACAGGTCTAGATATAAGCCGAAGAGTGGAAGCAGTTTGGGTTAATCTAAAATATGCTGTCAAAGGAGCACTCACTGCAGGAGGAGCAGGCCATCCTCAGGCTACATACGCTAAACAAATCCAACAGAGAGGTAGCGGGGACTTTAGGAGTGGTCAGATCAAGAATTGAGTGCATTTGGGACACACCGGTGAGCACTGCAACATAAAAAGGTTTAGACATCCACTGAAGATAACAGTGCCAGATGACCACAGGGTCCTTTCCCATGAAAAAACCCTTTAGAACATTCAGCCGAGTGGAAGGACACTCTTCAGGAGTGGACATATCATTATCCAGGTCTACCATAAAGGGAAGATGTCAGGAGATTGATTATAAGATACAAACCAGTCATCAGCCTCTTTTTGATGATCAGAAACAGGTGAATGTGACAAATATGAAAAAATAAACAAAACAGAAAACTAAGAAATCAGGAAGGGGGCAAATAGTTTTTCATGCCACTGGATCCAAAACATAGTGTAAAAGCAATCCATCAGGTTTTGAAAGGTAAAGTGCTGGAATATTAATCACCTGGTGATTTTTATATCACAAGAAAAAACTAAACAAAAGGCAGAAAAACAACAACTGAATGGAGCAGCAGTAATGGCCAAACACACAGACACACACCCAGCAGGAAAACCATTATTTGGGGAGGGCCATGGTTTCCACACTTCAGGGGGTCATTTCAAGAAAAGGATTTTTATAAAGTATTTATTAACATGTTAATTTGTCCAATTACATTTTGAACCTCTAAAAACACCAAACTGTTCAGAAAAAATTACAGCAAATATTTTTATGCAAATCTTTAAATTAAAGGTGAGAGGTTGAGATTCAAACTCATATTCATCACGTAACTGGAACTTGACCACACTTTGGTGAACAGCTAAAATAACAAATAATGTCACTGTCCAAAAATACATGGACCCAGCATGTATCTTTCAGTGGAATGATTCCTAAATTGGAGTCATTTTTGTCTCAGTTATTGTGTATTTGTAAATTGAAGCCAAAAGGGTTACAAAGGGAGAGAATAAAATGTACAGCCTAATGTGGCTAATAGACCATTTAATGCTTCACCTTTTTATCACCGCATCAACAAGCTGATAAAACTGGAACTCTAATTAGGCACTAATGGGAACATAATACACATACAGACACGCCCACAAACCTTACAAGGCCCAACGCCAATTTATGAGCGCATGTAAATTTACTGAAGTCCTTAATGTACTTGATTAAAGTATTTCTATGTAATGCCATTTCTATTTCTAGCCTTCTCTTTTAAGTAATGAGTCTAAATACGTGTTTCAGCACTTTGTAAGAGAGTAATTACATACAAAACAATGTGCAGTGCTACTTTTCCCAAAATGTATCTGCACAAGTTCTGTGCACGAGTCCAAAAACCATGGAGAATATTTTCTACAGCAAATTTTTAACTGTATTTATAATCAAGTATTAAGATTTGCCACCCCGTTTTAAAAAATAATCCTGGAAACACTCCCAGATTCTTGGGTTTTGTGCAAAAACAGTAAAATAAAAATAAATGCTTAACCCAGACAAACAGCGAAGTTAAACATAATTCTGTGTGTAATTCTGCGCAGATGGACTTGAAGCTTTGTTAGCCCCGTCCAATATGTCGATGCAGTCTGCTATATTCAGCAACATCTGCTTTGATTAGATGTCGGCCTTCTATTGTGTCGCAACAAAAAGGGATCAAATAAATAAATAAATAAATAAATTGTGTGGCAAGCAAAAATACTTTACTTTATTACTGGTAAATGCTGCCGAGCACAACTGATTTCACTGTGCTTTTAAACTTTAGAAATATAAAAGATTATTTTAGCCCGGTTGGCTGCGGCTCTAAGATTTAATGTCAACTGAAGAAAAATGCTGACAAATGGAGGCGGAATGAGCAAACATTTTATCTCTCCATTAGAGATCCAATCTCTTTTATTAATAGATTCACTTTTACCACAGAATCAGTCTGCACTGGCTTTAGAGATAAACTGAGATGAGCTTTATGTCAAGAAGAAATATGCATAAATCCGAGCTTCACATCCGCACAGGCACACGCTTGCAGCCGGGCGCATGTGGGCACGCATAATCAAAGCGAGGCATGCAGCAAGAAAGATTTTGGGGCATTAATAATAAAGCAAACCGAGTTGTGCTGATGTTGCTCATGCTATTTGTGCGTATATACTGTATGTGTGCAAGCATTTGAGTGTTGTCAAGGTCGTCCTGTTCGTCTGGGTGCACTGCTGTGCTGTTGGCTTTTTATTCTTCAGCAGCTCCCCACAGCTGCAGCTCGGGAAGAGTCCGCCTTTATTACGCTGATTAGCTAATAGAATATAGACATGCTGCAAACAGAGATATCACTCAGTGCTGATGGGCAGAAACAGACAGTTAAGGACAACGCAGCCTCTAGACAGACACATACTAAGACAGATGGAGTGCAGGTAGACAGGAAGGCTAGCAGACAGAGAAAAAAAACCAAAACACAAAAAGCGAGTATCAGGCAGACATACACACAAACAGATGGGTAGGCAGGCAGGCCAGCAGACAGACAGAGGCAGGGAGGCTCGCCCACGCAGATAATGAAATGCATCCACACAGAAATAATTTCTGAACGTGAGGGTGTATGTGTGGATTCTAGTCTGCCAGAACATATTGAGGTAGGCGTACAGTCAGACACAGTTAAGCGGAGATAGAGAGGAATTTCCGCCAGAACCCTTATTTCCTGGCACCAACCTAAGGCTGACACTTCCCAGAACCTCCTGATTTTATAGAATAATACCCCTTTATTTATGTACCCCTATTGAAAACAACATAAGAATTTTTCTGGCACCGTTTTAATAAACACATAGCCTAGATCACCCCGTATGTCATAACGTAAAGTAGTGCAAATTCAGCTTAAAGGCCTCTTGTTGTTATGAGATCTGTTTATAAAAAGTGGGACTCCAATTCATGTTTTATGATCTCTGAAATGCAAGGTTCTTTTTGAATGCTTTGGAATACTTTTTTTTTTTTTAATCTGTTAATATTCATCACTGCTGAATGACAAAGCTCTGGTAGGATAAATGCATGATGAATTTAAATGGATCCCTCAATTACTGATTAGAAAACTCTTATACTTCTTAAGTCTCCTTCCTTTGAGAGCAGCACTACAGAGGATTCTCAAGGCCATCTCAATTTTTAACTTAGGTCATCAGCAAATACCACGTTTTGTTGAGGACAAAGGTGCAGTTATAGTAGTGGGTTCTTGTGAATGTCAGCCCCTGAAGAAATAATTCTAACTACATGATAACAACTGTTACACAGTACGGTGCAAAGACTTTTTCTTTTGCTTCTACGGAGTCATTTTTTTACAAAGTGATCTCAAGCAATAGTTCTTCAGGTTTTTTTGAAAGTCTTTCAGTGTTTTTCTTTGGACATTGGCTGCTTTTACGTTCAGTTTTACTCTGAACTGTGCCAGCAAAATGTTTGGGTTTCTTTTTGGTTGTCAAACCACTGACTTATTAATCATTCATGTGTAAAAAAGACGCCTAACTCAAGAGATAAACCTGTGTTGTTTCTATATATAACTGACAACTTAGCAAAGAACCAACACACTATTTGTTTCCATTTAGATAAATCTACAAAAGTGGAAAACACAACACATATTTTTGCACCAACAAGGTGATTCCCAAAGAACTATTAGTCAAAACTTGGCATATCTGGAATGGCATATAGAGTTTTGTTAAAAAGCCTGAGCAAACTGGATAAGTGGAGTACAGAAGAAGAATTAGCAAGTCTAAAACTACTATCTATAACTGTTAGCAGTTTAACAGTATCTGAAAGTCATGTCCTTAAGAAATAGGGAAAACGTCTCACAAAGACCTGTCACAGGACCTTAAGTCCTCTGACCCTTCAGTTGATCCATCTATTGAAGCCTCATCAGAAATGGTCTCAGTGGAAGGGTAGCTGTCAAAAAGCCATTCCTGATGTATGGTATGCTAAATTAGGTATGCTTAATTACTGGACTAAAATCAGTGGAAATAGGTCTTCTGAAGCGATGGATCCAAATTTGAAAGTTGGATTGAGGTACAACTGTGAGTGTCTGAGGCCATTTATAAAACATGATGGAGGCTCTGACATGGCTTGTGGCGGCATTACAGCCTGTGGTGTTGGGGATTGCCAAAATTTAATGTACACTTAATGAAAACTGGAAAGTTCTATCAGATAATGATCCCCCATGCAATACTATCTAGAAAGCAGCTGATTGGCAGCGGTTTCATTTTTCAGCATGATAATGATCCCACACACTACCGAATAAAAACATACCTAGACAGTAAAAACACACAACAACACTCTCAGTCATGGATTGGCCTCCCCAGAACCCAGACGTCAACATAATTGAAGCAGTGTGGGATCATCTTTATAGAGAAGAGAACAAAAGGAAGCCAACATCCAAAGAAGAGCTTTGAATGTCCTTCAAGGAACCTAGAGAACTATTCCTGAAGACTACTTAAAGAAATT
>VOQK01026404.1:53907-66979 GCA_015052645.1 Benitochromis conjunctus
AACATTTGTTTTATCTTCTCAGCTCAGGAGCTCAGGAGGGAAAATGGGTATATATGTGCATTTGCACACATGTCTGTTCGAGTACACAAAAGAGGGAGAGGAAGGTAGGATTTAAAAAAAAAAATGCTAATCTAAAATTTAATTGACAGCAATATGAAGGAGGTTGATATCAAATATAATGTGATTCAAATAGTAATTTAAATATATTAAGATAATCAGGATAATGTAGTATTGCAGTTTAGGGTTGTTAATAAGTCAAGCTGATTGATAAATTGAGCATAACATAGTGAAAATCGCAGATGCCACAGAAGGCACACATGCCATTATATATTAATATATAATCAGAAATGAACAGAAGCAGTACAGGAGAGAGCTTTTATGCGTATATGCAATATATGGAAAAGAATTATGCCTGCATTCAATGTCTTTTTTCTGTTATTTTAGTTGTAATGGTACAATGATACATGTTCACATGCTAGTTCTATCCAAAGTGCATATCTTTTATATTGTGCATAAAAAATATGAATGTAGCAAATTATACCTCAAGCCTTTTAGACATTTCAAAAGACATTTAGGGGCCATGCCAGGTAATTGGTAAAATTAGATATTTATATTTAATGGTTTCCACCAAAACTGCAGACTTTTCCCCAGGACCTCTTCAGTGTATGTGGTTAACAGCACAACCTCCATACAGTGAGAGTAAAGAAGGCCCACATTTTGGGGAAAAGGGGAGAGAAAAAGAGAGAACATGAAAGTGACAGTGACAAATGACACCGGGATGGGGGACAATGACATATGGGGGAGATAGGTAGAGAAAGAGACACAGTAACAGACTCACATAAGTGGTCTTGTGGGAGTCGTATGAATTAAACTAGGTTGGTGGTTCCAGTGATCAGCAGACCACACTATGAGTGAATTTAATTGTATTAAACCCACATGGGGACTGTCCTTACAATCGGTAAAGGTTGTGTGTGGTTGAAGTGTGCTCACTGAGAATAATTAAGGATAATAAAGACATAAAAACATAAAGAAGCAGCAGCTACTTTCAGCTGTTCACTTATTCACAAGATTTCACCACAGCGGGTAGCTCCACATGTTTGATTTGACAGATTTTTTTTTCTTTTTTTTTTTAAATGCTGGCTGTCCTTGCTCATCTGACTCCAGAAGGATTTGTGTCTTCTCCTGGAATGAATGGATCTTTTGATTGTAAACCACTACATTGTAGAGTCACCTAAAATCACAAGATATGCAAAGTGTAAAAAAACAATCTGGGAAATCAGCAGACTTAGATCTCAATCTCACAGGCCTAGAGACCCGTTGGCAACTCCTTCATAACTAACGGTCACTAGGGAAAAATGTGTATTTCCCAACTGGTTGGCAAGTGGTTTCTGGAGGTTATTGGCAGTTACATAGTTAAATAAAAACCTCCTTACAATTTCTTTGGTTGCTGGCAGATTTTTGGTTGCCCACAGTTTGTATGGAAGCTATGTGCAAACATTTTCTAATTATTTGCTGAGCTGTAGTGAAACTGTATAAAGTATACTGCATAAACTGTATAAACCAGACATCGTGATCATTCCCCTGGTTTAAATGAGGCACGCATGTTGCTTACTGTTCATACTGCCATGCACTTTTACTTTAAAGGTGAAAAGGTCTCCATCTCCAGTTTGCATTGCACTTTTAACAGTTTTAGTACAGTTTGGTGAGTAGTTAGCCAATATTTACAAAGAGATCTTCCAAGCAAACCACCGACGACAACGGAAATCTGCTGCCGATCAAAGAAATTATGAGGAGATCTTTGATGCAGCGAATTCCTCCTAGTGACAGCCAGCAACCAGTCACCACTCAGTCAGGAAATACACATTTGTCCCTAGAGCAATGCTGACCATCTCCAGACCTGTGTGATTGAGACTTTACCATTCAGATCATCTGAATGTTCGCCTTCACACACCTCAGGACGATACAGTAGAACTTCACACTGACAGTCTCATCCTGGGGGTCAAATTCACACAATGCAACCTGATGAAAAGTGAATGCTGCCTTTGAGCTTGGAAACTGCAAAGTGTTCAATAGAAAACTGCTTGGTCAGTGATGATCCTTCACACGGAATTTGGGTGAGTTTAAAAGAGAAGTTGATGCTAGATCTTTGTACAAGTTTAATGTCAGTGGTAAATCACAGACGGCAAAAAACAGGAAGTGGCAGGAGCAATCTAAAAATAGCTGAAAGCTCTCTGGATATGCCCCAGAAGAGGATCTTGAATGTGAGAAGACCCAGAAGATCATACCTCATACAAACAGAAAAATGCAGTAAAAAACAAGCTCATTGTAATGTCACGAATTCCGTTTTCATTTCATTCTTGCTCTGGTTCTGTCAACAGGTTTCTTATGAAACCAATGATTTGGTTCTTTAAATGAACAAATAAATGAACCCTTACATGCGCTCATGCTTTGGTTACTCATCCAATTTACACTAAAGCATCATTATTTTCAACAATTAATTCTCAACAAGGACACCAGGCTTGAATGGAAATCAGTGGAAATACATATACATGATATTTTCTGTACAAATGACTATGGTAATAAACATGCCATTGTCAGAAAAACAAAACAAAAACATTCTCTAGAGCATGCAAGAAGCAAGTTTTAAATTTGTTGTGTGTGGCACATGTATACTGTTTCATCTTCTTTTTGGGCTCAAAGAGATCTTGGATTTTGCTTTCTCTTATAGATTAGATTTGAGGTCTACAGATTCTTATAAGACCTCAAAAACAGCTGGCTCTTATGCAGCTTCCTTCACATGTATTATAGGCCAACATTTCCACCATTTTGACATTTGCACAATATCACAAGTCAGAATCGAATCAAAACATATTTTTCTTTGTGCTTCACAGAAAATCGGTAAAAGAATAAAAAATCAATAAGTCTCAGCCTAAAGTAAACACCAAACACAGGTCCTGTTCAGACACCACACAAAGACTCACATATTACACAGACTATATGTTCGTATCATTGTATTAGATGTGAATATTGCAGAAAATATCTACACCCTGCTGTTGTCTTTTAAGATTAGCATCTCTCTCAAACTCACACTAACACACACACACACACACACACACACAGGATCATAACACTGACATAAAACACATTGTGTGTTTATGTGAGACTGTGTTACACTGTATTACATCAGAATCTGCAGTGACCATAAACCATTAAATGCATTCACACATACACGGCAGGGTTTTCCATACTCTATAGAAGAAGAAAGTACTTGGCGGATTCAACTCACTATGTAGATTTTGCTCAAAACTTCATAGGCTGAGAAACACCAGCATCAATTTAAATCAGCTACAATCATCTATACAAACTGTCAGAGTCAATATCTGTGAAGTAGAGGTAAATGTATTTATGGCTGAAGTGTTATCAGAAACCCTCAAGTCGCTCCGGTTTATTGTCGTAAATGAACAAAACAGATTGAGTGCAGCTTTTGCAGAGTTTGCTTATATAGCTCAAAGTAAGCTAACACAGATACACATCAATCTTATCTGATGCAATATATATGAAATATTGCCATATACTTGTTTGGATGATAAACGTCAACTTTCTGATGTTATCAAATGTGCCTTAAATGATAACTACATGCAAAAATCATCATATTGAGAAAAATGTTATTTTAAGATTTTGTTTTTGTTTTAATTTGCATGAAACATGATATTGCATATGTGTTATAATTGTCTTAAATAATACTGCAGTTATAAAATAATAATTTTTCATGTCATTAATGGTTTTTATTTGTTTTTATCTTACACTTATATATTTAAGAATTTTGGCAAGTGTATCAAATAGATAATTTCAAATAAATCGATTAAAACTTTACAAAAATGATATTCAATATATGTTAAATTGTAAGTAAAACTTATTTTACTGTTAATGTAACAATGAAATTATAATTTAAAAAATTAGGAAAAAATATTATCAATGTTTGTAGGGTTAGGTTAATTGGAAACTCTAAATTGCCCATAGGTGTGAATGCGGGAGTGACTGTGAGTGTGAATGGTTGTCTCTGTCTATGTGTGTTAGCCCTGTGAGACAGACTGGCCACCTGTCCAGGGTGTACCCTGCCTCTCGCCCTAAGACAGCTGGGATAGGCTCCAGCGCCCCGCGTGACCCTGAAAAGGATAAGGGGCTGCGAATGGATGGATGGATATTATCAATCTTATAATTTATGCAATTAGTTTATGTAAGAACATATTTTATTAATTGTAAGTCATATTAATATTGTATCAAAACTAAACAGAGGGTTCACAGTTTTTTGATTTTATCACTGCCATGCCACCAACACAGTCATACATTCTTTAAACTGAATTATAAAGTATCATAAATACAAGTTTCAACTTTATAATATCCATTCAGTTAATGTTTAATAAATACTCTGTAATGTATGTATAAACTTTTACAAAGTTTTATAAATGTCCGTTGCCGTTAATAATGACATCCTCATAGTGATTACAAATGAACTAATAATTAAATATAATTTTTTTTAATTGTCATTGACTTGTTTCCTTGACGAGAACAAAGGTTTTTGTATTTACTGTCGATGTGAAAGTTACCACCATAGTGCATCGGGTCTCAAATACCCAGGTCCCCCGTCTCCTTGGCCAAAGGCAGACCATGCTAGATAGTTTTCAACTGGAACATCTGCAGAATTCTACAAACTTTCAACAGCCATAGCTAAATGTGTGGCTACAGCTTGCAGGTAGTTACTTTACGTGGGAGTACTGTATGCGTTTATGTGTACACTGGGTATATTTTTTGAGCATGCATTACCTTTGAGTTTTGTCATTGTTTTAGAATGTTACAATAATAATAAACATACATGTGAATAAAGCGAGTATATTTGTCCACCAGAATGCTGGTATAATTAACTGCAGTAAAATTCTGTTAAAGTACATGTAGAATAGATTAAAAAATCTGCTATAATTCACGAGGGCGAACGGGCAATCATATGATTCATCGTGATAAAATATTTCAATCGACTAAAAGCCCTAGTCAGTGGGCAAAGACAGTATTTGTCAATGGATGATTGGGAAACAAAGACATACACTCAAGAAACAAGCGCCTGACAGATAGCAGTAAGAGAAAAGATATCTTTAACCAGACCGCCCTGAACTCCATTTTTCCAAACTATGTCACGCCTTCTGCTTTGCTTCTCTGTAGAGAAGGATATATACTGCAGCAGAATAAAGACCCTAACCTCAAAGCTTTGCACCTTCTGCTTGAAGATCAAAGGAGGAGGCCTGACTTCAATGCTTGTGACTTTTTGACAGTCACCTGACCTCAACTGTACATTTATGGTGGCACTTGAAAAAGTGGAAAAAGCCAAATATTCCTGACATCACAAGAAGCTCTTTGGAACACTGTCAAATCACGCTGAGATAACATGGCTTATCACGTGGAGTCTATGCCAGCACTGCCAGGAGTGCTGCTCCACCCCTCCAGTGGAGTTCCACTGACTTGTGGGATCAGTGCCAATGTGCACCGAAGCTGCTCTGGTGACACATGTTGACCCAACACTTCACTAAGACAATGTGAGTTGATTTTCTTTTCATTTTTCATCTGTATACATGTGAGACTGATGTGAACTACAGGCGATGTGAGTGCATGTGCTTGTGTGAAAAGGCAAACTGCTGTGTGTGGGTGCACCTGGGAGCTGACGATTCTCTGGGAGGATCTCTCTATGTTGGCAGGCAGACCAAAGAATGCTGGCCTGTCATCCTCTGGGAGATTCTCTATTACTCCGCGGTAGTCCTGGGAAGACACGCAGACCCATGCAGGTCACATACGGACACACACCCATATAAAGAGAGAGAAAATTAAAGCATGCTGCCAATTTATATCATGGCTCTAAGACAAAAGACATTTTTCCATTTCTAAGAACCACGTTATTAAATTGAAAAAGTCAAATCTTGTGGCATGCTTATTAGATTTCTGTGTGGGTGTATAATAATGCAATACTGAGCTTATTAGGGTGTGTTGTTTGTAACAGTTTGATGCAGGTTTTTTAACAACATGAATTTGCCTTGAATAGGGCTTTAAAAGCCTAAATTACTCATTTGATCTGCCTCATCACTCACTACTGACTACTGAATTCTAGCAAAAGACTGTCAAATCAAATTACAGATTTCCGTATTGATTGTTTTTTTTTAAACAAATGACCTCTCAGTGAAGTGATTCTGTGGAATGAACTAACATCTGGCAAAGAAAATATAAACAGAAAGCAAAGCAGCAGAAAAACAGAACTACATAACCACTTAACTTGAGAGTTATTGCTGGCATTTATTTGTAGTGGCTACTTTATAAACCAACTGAAAATGAAGCTAACACCACACACAACTTAAACACAAACTAGTGAATCTAATCAACCATTTTTGCTTCTTTGCCACTGGACATGGGCTCATTAAGATGTATACAAACTATATAAACTTTCACCTTAAGCTTAAAGATACATATATTTGTAATGCAGATATATTTCTTAATCATTTAAATCAGATATTAAAGTTGTAGTCCTTCATAAAGCATCATAAAGTATATGTATAACTAGGTGTTACATGTTGAGTGTTCTCAACAACCTACCAATATGGCACAAGAGTTTGGGAGGCTGATCTGAGGTGGAAAGACTCCTCCTCTGCTTTTTCTCTGTCCGGCAGAGAGGGAGGACGAAAGGAGACGTGCGGAAAAGAACTGCTCAAGGTAGGAGCGCAAGATGCGGAGGTCAGACGGGTTGTCAATACGCCCCCCATAGATAGCATTCTCCAACAGACCATGGACAAACTCCCACTGAAACTGTTTGCCACCTTAGAGATATCGAGAGATATAAATACACAAATAAATAAGTAAATAACACAAGGATGCAAATGCTGAATTGCCCAGGTTATGCTCTTTCATAAGTGGTGTAAATTTAAAGTGGTAGGCACTCAAAGAAAGAAGAGATTACCATGTGCAGACAAAAATGCAGAGCTTCCTGCTGAAATTAGACATTTCATCAGGCGTATTACCTTCAAAAAGCCTGTCGATAATCTCAAAGCCAGCACGAAGGTCTGACAAGGAAAACTCATAGAACTTTGTCCAGCCCTGCAGATAAATCAGAGGTAAGGATACAAGTCAGTACAGAAATGACAAACGAAGAGTGACAAGAAAAAAAAAAACTATTCAGATACAAAAATTCCATCGGGATTTAAAATCCAGATGGAACTGAAAGTACAAAGATTAAGAACTGAAGTCGATAAAACACATTTTCACAGCACTGACCATCTCTGTAAAAACAAAAACCAAACAAAAAACCCCATAAAAAAACATTTTTATCTTTTTTTATTTGTTTACTTCACCTCACTTAATCATCTGTTGTAAACTGCCCCCTGTAGGTGGATGAGGTGAGAGGTGGAGGAAAACTGTGTGGGCACCTTTCAGTGATTAAGTGTATGCTGTTTGTCCAGCAATTGTGTGCCTGAATGTGCGTTCAAAGACTTTGGTGGGACACATTGCGCAGCACTTAATAAATTCGCTTACAGCATAAGTGTCAACATTCACAAGTTTGTAGGCTTTTGTATCAAGCTGTAGAGCAAAGGCTGCTTATTGAGCCAATGTTTAATTTAATGTATAGGTTATATTTGTGCTTACTGACTGTAAGCACTTCAGAAAGTGTGCTATAAAATCAGTTTTTTATCAGACATAGCTAACCAGTCTTCTTGTTGTCCTTTGGCCAAATGTTAATCATTCATGCACACACACGCACACAGATGTAGCTTCACAGATTCCCTTTCACCACAAATATACACAACCTTGGAAATAGAAGCCTGTCTGCTTTGCTTCATTTTAATTCTACCGCCTTTGTCTTTTTAAAAGAAATGCTTTTTGCAGTGGCATGTAAAGAGGATGAAAACAAGAGAATAAATGAGATGGGGAAGAAGAACAGTAGATGAAGCAAGAAGGAAATGAGTGGTGGTGGAGTGGACAAGAGGCACTGTGACTGTTTCAGTAATTAGGTGATCATGTTCTTGGATGAGAAACAACATTACCATCTCAAATGAAAACACTTACCAGAGATTCAGTGACTGAGCAAGAAAGAGAATGAGAGAGATAAAAACAGCAAAAGAGAGACAAGACAACCGCAGACAGAGAGGCTAAAACAAACATTAGGGGGCAGGAAAGGAAAGTGGAATTTACAGAAAGGGCAATGCTGACAGACTTACACGACAGACAGATTGTTTCCTAAATTTGAGAAATGAATCAAGTACCATATACTGACACATAAATAACATCTTCTAAAATTTGTTGAAGTCTCTCTATATCTTTATGTTTCATTAGAATGTAGTCAGATTGCTTAATGTCAAGCAAACCAGCACTTCTATACTTAAGAAGCTTTTTTTAGTGGATTGGTTCATAAGGACACGCGAGGAAACATGAAAAGTAATAATTAGTCAAGACTGATTTTCAGTGAATCTTGTTATGTTAGGACTCGAAGGGAACAAGCATAATAATACACACCTCTCGTTTTTCCCTTTTATAATGTTGCACTCAGCTGTACACATCAAAAAGGTACAAAAGTCACAATGCTGCATTAACAAAAGAGCAAGAGCACGCTTACTTTCTCTCCCCCGCACACCTGGCCAGAAGCTGTGCGAAGTCGCAGTGAATGTCAGACTGCCACTTTAAGAAAGCTACTTTTATGGGTTATGTCTGCTGCGTTAGACATTTTAAACCTTCAACTCATTTCATGCATTACATGAAATGAAAACAAGAATTAAATACAAATAAAAATCTTTTTTTTTTTTTTCAAATTTTTTCAATTTTAAAAAATTAATTTATACGAATGGGTCATTCAATCTCAGTTGATGAAAGAAATTTGAAAAACTTCCATCTGACCATCACAAATTTGCCTGAAAAGCTTTCAGTAGAGAGGCACACAATTTCAGATTGCTTCAGTCATTTTTTTGTCTCAGAACAAAATCAAAAAACATACTTTAAGGCATGAAGTCATGGCTTTACACATATTTTAAACTTGTTTTTGGGGTGCATTTTAAAATTCTTATATCTAATAAAAAACTCATTAAAATATGTTAATGATGATGGATGCTTTAAGTCTACAGAATATTTGCATGTCCAGTTTCTGACAGCAGGTGGCCTGATTTTGTTTTTATTTACAGCTTCTCATATACAAGGCACATAAGATATCAGGCAAATGATTTCACAGATATTAAAGCTTGATTATGAGATAAAACTTTCCCAGAAAGTTTTAGAAAGTGCACGTTTCTGTTAATATTACATGCTAAATTTGGGATGGCATTCTCTCTTATTTTCCCAATAAAGTTTTTTGACCTGAAGCTCTAAAATTTGCATAATTACCATTAATATGTGTATCTTTCCTCAAGACGTTTTCAGCCAAATCAGAGATCGTCATTTGGAGGCATTTGATAAACTGATATGGAATGACCTCAATACATTAATGTCTGAAACTGAGAATATAAACAGCCAGATTTTCTCTATACAATGGTGATTACAGAATTCTGTAGATATAGAAATTATTTAAAAAATAAAATACTGATAAATACCTTCAAGCACTTGCTTTTAAATAACCTTTAAATGCCTTTATTCTCATGCCGTGGTCATTTTCAACCTGATAATCTCAAGTTTGGGCGTTTGAGCTTTCCAGCCTTTATCAGGGAGTGTGCTGGATTTCTTTTGAAAACCTGGATGACGTTTAGGCTTATATGTATCCATTTCCAAGAGCACCTCAAACGACTCGAATCCAGTAAGTGTTCCTACTTCAATACTGCTTAAATGCTTTTATATACCGTTACACATTCTGAACCCACATGGACTAAAAAAGCTCTACTTCCACTGCGTGCTATGAGTCAAGACACAGTTGAGACAATTTAATTTCCTTGGTAAGACTGGCCAACAACATCAAAGGTAACCCACATTCCACTGTCTTTTATATAAGCAATAGTACACACATTGCTCTATAAGCAGTATGCATGACAAGCATCAGGTGCCTCACCAATGTGGGGTTTATTGATCAAACTCTGTGTTGGCCAGCAGACTGGGTTACTAGAGAGGCTCATATTGGCTGGATGTAAACATTTACACATGCACGGGTACATGCACACACCCCCACACACACAGACACAGACACACACACACACAGACTCAGCTCGTGTGTTTGCCCAACAGAGCTGTCATGCTATTTTTGGTTTGATTCTTTTGTTTTTGTAGGTTTTTATTTCACATAATTTTAGGTTCAAACCTACAAATTCAGCAGGAAATCAGATAATTATTTCCCCCACTGTATATACTCTTCAATACTACAAACCCACAGACCATGTAACATGGAATTAAATGTAAAATCACTGTCCCACAGATGCCATCACCTCCGTATCTTTTAGAATTGATTTCAAGATTTTACTGATTTTTTGTGTCCAAAAACTACACCGCAATGATGCCGATTCAATATAAGCAGGTTTGGAGCCTTGGACCCTCAGGTGGGCACCTTCTGCCTGCCCCAAAGTCAAGGCTTAAATCTAAAGGTGACCCTCGCCTTTGGAACAACCTGCCTGCAGAGATAAAGCTTGCAGAGTCAGTGACTTACTTTAAATCCCTTCTTGAAAAACATTTCTACATAAAAAAATGTGTTAAAAGATTCTTTTTATTGCTGTTGCATTTCTTTTATTGTCTTTTTATCATTTGTAATTGATCTGTTTATTATTGCTTTGATAGGTATTAATTACATTAACATATTTCATGTTTCTTGTTGTTTGAAGTCCATCATTTCATGGCTTCCTTGAATACTGGGATTTATCCTAGACCACTATTTGAAAAAGGTATCTTCCAGATACTGATAGGTCTGGGAATTGATTTTGGTCATCCTAAATTTTTAGAAACCCACAGCAGCAACCTTTCGCCACCCCTCTGATGTGACATCCTTTATCAATCATTGATCCAGCTAAAGGCCCATCTATCAGGTTGATTAGCTTTTATATAGTTTGGAACCATGTTGACCATTCACAACAAATATGTTTAATTGTCCAGTGTCTGAGTAGGCTCTCAGTCATCCAGGTAATGGTAGTCCTTAAAAGCTTGAAAAAAGAAGGTAACTGAGCTTCTTCAAGTTTGTTTAGACGTTTCAGCTCTCGCTCAGTTCTGAACTGAAGAGCCTTTTTAAAGTTGCCTAATAATTTTGTACATCTTGATTAAATGGGTTAGACACCCTCTCTTATCAGAGGGACAAATCATTTTCAAATGATTTGGAATTTAAAAATGTGCTGTGTGCGTAGTAACAATGACAAGGTTGGAGAACTCACTCACATAATGATTAAGCACTAAGAACTATGATTACGTTATTTGTTTTTGTATTTTACCTGGGGTATGTAGTTTCGTCTCTCTTGACAGACGGCATGGAACCAACCCAGACAGAAAAGAGACTGGGCTCTGGCCAGAACACCTCCTGCACACAATCAGTCAGGACGTCACAACACAGAAGCTGTGATTCTGGTTCATGTGACAAGCTGCTAAAGCTAATAGGCAGTGATATCACAAACAGTGATTATACTAGTGCAAGAACACTTATATTATAATCAAAGAAAGTGAAAGTGAAACAACAGAACTAAATATTTATACTCCTAAGCATTAGGTCTATTTGTCAGCTGTCTCAAAAGGCTGACGCACGATGAGTTCAGAGATGCATATTCTACTCCGAGGTATCGATTCCAGAGAAGAGAAGAGAACAACCTTTACTGATCTGCTCTGGAGTCCAGGACTCATATGTTCTCAGCAGATTCTTCTTTAATCCAGGAGGATCCTGAAGATGTGAAAGAAAGATGAAGGAGGAAAAGTGAAAGTGTGAAAAGTGGTAATCGTGCACAATAATCACATATAAATTCAAAGATCAAATTGCAAACATAAAAACAAAATTGTAAGCTCCAAACACATAAATACTGTATTAAAGATGCTTGCTCTTTAAACAAATGCATTCACGACAATGTCCTGTTAAGGAATAAAGAAGTTTAGTTGTGTTTTGTATTTAGAACTTAAGCTAACACCGGTATGCAGGGCTGGAAAACATTCAAACCAAAGCATTTTTGAAGAGCTTCAATAATTACAAAAAATACTTATGACTGTAGCAAAAATCTGGCAATGTCTGACAACTATGAGACACTGAAAAAACAAACAAACATCATAGCAGGAAGGCTGAAAATCCTTTCTGCACTGATTAACTGTTAGGTAAGTGATTTGTAGCACATCAACAGACTTATTTAAAAAACATTTTTTTAATAAATATTATATTTTATTAAATATAAAAATAATCATTTTTATTGGACAGTGTTGAACATATAATTTACCACAAGAAGGACTGGGACAGAAGCTTCTTGACACAAAGTACTTTGGTACTCTTGCACGAACAAGCTTCAGATTATACACAGAACTACTGAATAGAAATGATATACAGTGCTCAGCATATATGAGTGCACCCCACTACATTTGTCGGAAAACCTTCAGTTTCCTTTCAGAATCAACATTTTCTATGAGATACTATACTGCAAAATACTCCCACAAATGTGGGCCATTGATTGCAAACAAGATTTGTTAATTTGCACACACAAAAAAGTGATTTTTCCTAACAAATTTATTCAAGCCCATGTTGCAAAAATGAGTACACCCCAATTATAGTCTTAGGAGAAAAGCCACACTTAAGAGTACAAAATTTGAATTAACAGGCATTCAACCACAGGTGAGTCTAATGATTCATTTAAGAGGTGTCCAGCAGACAGGTGACTATAAAAGGGCATTACTTAACAAAGAAAAGCCCTTCCCATTTCATGCTGTCAGCAATGGCTCCACATGGAAGAGAAATGTCACAAAATCTGAGAAAGGAAATCATTTCTTTACACAAAAAGGTGAGGGCTACAAGAAGATCAGCAAAGCTTTACATATCAGTCAAAATACTGTAGCAAAAGTGATCCAAAAATTTAAGAAAGGTGGAAGTGCAACCATCTTACAGAGACGTCCAGGCCGTCCACGG
>VOQK01026405.1:0-10635 GCA_015052645.1 Benitochromis conjunctus
TTGAGAACATGGTGCGGCATTAAACATGTTTTCAATGATGACGTGTGTGTGTGAATTACAGGGGAGATAAACACAACTTGTAACAGAAACTAAAGACTAGTTCTTATGTAGTGCTTTCTGTATCTGAGCACTCGGAGAGCATGATACAACATGCCTCGTTCACCCCTATTCATAAAAGCACTTATTTTTAATGCTTAAGTGCTTTCTATCGAACACTCAAACTCCGATGGATGCATTAGAGAGCAACTTGGGGTTAGGATCTTGCCCAAGGATATTTAGAATGCACCAACCTTCCGATTAGTAGATCAATTGTTTATATGTACTTTATTATTGCACCTCTTTATTAGGTACACCTCATAGTACTAAAATGCAATTCTTTGGGGCATCGATTCAGCAAGGTGAGGTGTCTGAGGAAAGATTCCTCAGATGTTTTGGTCCATATTGACATAATAGCATGACACTATTACTGCAGATTTGTCAGCTGCACATCCATGAGGTTAAATTTCCCTTTCCACCGCATTCCAAAGATACACTTTTGGATTGCGATCTGTTGGCTCTAGAGAACTTTTGAGTACAGTGAGTTCACTGTCATGTTTGAGAAGCCAGTCTGATGATGATTTGAGCTTTGTGACATGCTGCTAGAAGCAACAATCAAAAGATGGGTACACTGTGGTCATAAAGGGATGGAGATGCTCAGCAACGATACTCAGGTAGGCATTTAAACGATGCTAAATCGGTGCTAAGGGGCCCAAAGTATGCCAAGAAAATATTCCTCGCATCATTACACCAACTGCAACCTGAGTCGTTCATACAAGGTGGGAGGGATCCATGCTTTCATGTTGTTTATGCCAAATTCTGACCCTACCATCCAAATGTCTCGGCGTAAATTGGGACTTCTTAGATCAGGCAACATTTTTCCAATCTTTTATTGTCCAGCTTTCTTTAAAATGTTCCTTCAGTTTCCCGTTCTTAGCTCACAGGAGTGGCGCCCAGTGTTTAGCCCATCTCCTGTGTTCAGAGATGTACTTCTGCATACCTTGCAACAAATGGTTTGCCTTCCTGTCAACTCAACACAGTCTGGCCATTCTCCCTTGACCTCTGGCATCAACAAGGCATTTTCTCTTTTTCAGACCATTTTCTGTAAACCCCAGAGGTGTTTGTGCAAGGAAAATCCTAGTAGATCAGCAATTTCTAAAATACTCCAACCATCCCACATTCAGAGTCACTTCAATCACCTTTCTTACCCATTCTGATGCTCACTTTGAACTTCAGCAGAGCATCTTGTCCAGGTATTATTCTTTCTTACAACAACAGCTGAAAAAGTGGTTGAACTTCAGGTTGTTCTGATTATGTCTACGTGACTGTGCGTTGAGTTGCTGTCATGATCGGTTAATCAGTTATGCTAATGAGCAGTTGAACCGGTATATACCTGTTCAAGCAGTCATTGCTTTGCACACAAGCAGTGACGGCTTTTCTGCAAATCAGTCATCTGTTTGAATTTTGATTTAAAGTCTAGTTTAAATTGGAGTCAGCGGAGTAGATAATGGTACAGTCTTACAATGTTGTCACATTCTTGACAGCATTTACACAAGCATGCTACATTTGGCTCCTGTAGTTGGCTGGGTCTGCAGCATGAGCTATGCTCTCTTTGTTGTAATAAACCAAGTACACAGCAAGCAGCCCCTGCGAGACGGTGTGATATTTTAAGAAAAGGGCTCCCTTTCTGTGGCATTTCGGTAGGCAGTTTTTCTTTTTTTAGGCTCTGTGCTCCTACGTCTCTAGGAGAAATATCAATAACAATGACTAATATCTGCTTTCAAATTTTTTTAGTATAGAGTTGTTGTTACAATGGCTTATTCAAAAAAGGTCAAAAACAGCTTCATTGTTTGGTGACATGCTGCAGACCCATGCTGCTTTGGAAAACGTATATTTTCAAATTACAATACATGACATTTTGATTGGTTTTTGCGCAGTCTGAGAAAAATCATTTAACTGTGAATTGCTGTGAAACATCGTGGCAGTGGTGTACACTTCAGGAAATATTTGACATACTTTATATTCTTCTATTTCTTTAGATAGCATTGCATAGAAAGAAAGAGCGCTTTTATTTATTTTTTTAGCAATGACTTATACCCATAACTTGTTACACGCAAGTCATGTGTCTGTAGTAGGTGAAGGTTTGTGCAGAAAATGTCCATGAATTTCAAAAACTACATTATAAATTTCTTTGGCAGTTCTGTAATTATGCTCTCATTTGCTCAGTCTCACCCATCTCTATTACACATAATTGATAATTATGAGGTGAATTATGTTACAAATTGAAGGTAATAATCATTTATCAGTTAGCCAACAACCATCTAACTGTGGGCGACTGATTCATTTACAGGAGATATTAGTGGCCTGCACTTAAAAGCTCTGTTTCCTCCAAGCACTAACTGTGTGATTGAATACTGCAGAGATTAACCACAACATTAAAACTCTGACAGGTGAAGTGTGTAACACTGATTAACATATTTCAATGCAATGTTATGTTAGAAACTTGGCCTCTGGCATTCACACAGTGGACGCTACTTACCTACCACCCACCTAAATATTTTTGCTTGCCAAAAGCTCTCCTTCAAGGCAAAACCACTGCCTGATGGCCAGACACTGCACCTCACAGCACTAAATCGAAAACTGCCGAAGGATCACGACAGAGAGCCCTAGAAGTCCAAAATCCCCAGATTCTAATCGAAACAAGCTCCCACAGCGTGCGCCTCAGCAAGCCTGATGTTTTCGTGGAACAGGGGAGACCTACACAGTATTTAGGCAAGTGATTTTAATGTTGGGGGTGTGTTGTTTAAATGTGAAGACATCCTCTTACAGTAATATTAGTCAGATTTTTATTAACTTGAGAGCATTTGTACATCATACGGATCATTAAATTGACCAATAAAAAAGGTTTTAGGCCATCACAGTACACTCTGGCATTGAGTCTTCGAGCCTTCTACCCCATGTTTCATCAGATAAAGGCCCCAGTGACTCTGATGGGAAAAGTAGACCAAAACCATTCCACCAGCAAAATGTTCCCCTTTGCATCATAACACATCGCCTTGCTGTTATAGTTTTTCCTTTAATTTGTTCCCGACTTTTTTTTTCTCTGACTTTTTTTCATAGTTTTGAGAAGAAAGTCAGAATTCTGAAAAAAGTCATAACCCCAAAATATTTTATTTTTTTTTCAGTGACACTAATCCTCTTCTCCTTGTGGTGTTTAGTTTTATCTGAATTTATTAAGAAAATTCATACTCAGAGGAGAGAACAACTACGGCACTTGGGTGAATTTTCCCCTATATTTCATTTTGGCATTATGCCTTAAAGATTGCTCGGATATTTTTAATGACTTTCTAATGATGGGAATCTTTAAATTGTTTACCAAACCATTAACATCTGCAGGATCGCCTCTGGCCCTCTCTGTTCAACACGGGCAAAGATATGCCGCATTTAGATATGCTTTTGTTACATGATAACACACCACCGTGTTGCTGACCAGTAAGAGTCACAGTTTCTAATGTCAGCGGCTCTGGACTTGAGGGAAGGCACAGAGCACAAGAGCAGTTGTTTGTATCTTTTTCTTTACTTAAAAAAAGAACTCAAACGGGACCTTGTTTGGTAACATGAACAAATTTGCAAAACATCGTGAAGGACTTGAAACAAAGGGATAGCACATCTGCTCTCTATTTATACTCCAGGTGAAGACTTACCTAATTGCTACAGCTGAGTGATTTGATTCTAGAAATGGAGCTGAGCTGATCAATAAATAGCTGTAATAGTAGGGTACATCAGAATGTGGAGCTGAGGCTATTTTATACCCTGCCAATCTCTCACTTCATCAGCCTCCCCCACTGCACTCATTAATAATGTACCTGGAATGAAAGTTAATGTATGTGATGAAAAATGTATAAGCTCATGAAAACTGAACTGACCTTTCAGTTGTTGATGTGTCTGATGCACTTTACTCGAAAACTTGCTGTCGCGGTTGCTTTGCAGCTCTTCGCACATAGCCACTAATCTCATTTATTTCTGGACTTTTCATTTCTAAAATGAGAGCCTGCAGCTGTAGATACCGATCGATACAAATACTTGACTTTATGCCTTTAGTTATTGAAATTCTTTCACAGGTATCGACATACCCACATTAGATGTTTATGCAACACAAGCCGTATCCGGTAATCGGAAATGCTGTTTTGTAAGTGTGTTTATAATTCCTACCGTCATAACAATTTCTAATTACACCGGTAGCCATGCCAAGCCAAGGCTGTTATTATGCTCAGGAGGGTAATTATTTCCATTGCCCTGTATTATTGACACAAACTTTTCTCTTGATTAAAAAGGAAAAACTAATCAGTCATTGTATGTACCTTAGTGTTGAGGGGGCGGTAAGGCGATCTGCTACTTAGCACTGGAAGTAGCAGAGAGGGTATGATGGTGGGCAGCACCATGTGATATGGACAGCTTAGTAATAGGCCTCATTAGATGCCCAAAGCCCAAGAAATGTGGCACTCTGTTTCCCATTAGGAAGAAAGCACCACAATAAAAAACATAATAATGATGAAGGATAATTGTCAGGGAAACACAGGGTATATATTTCAAATGTTATTATTAGCAATCCATAAAAATGTCTTGCATATGGCCATATTAGATCATGCAGAATGTGCTGCGGTGGGAGAGTATCTATAAAGAGAGGTAGACTTTAACCTCAGCCTTCAAGGTACTAAAATATTAAAAATACTGCCAAGCAAAACTAAACTGAACCAAAGCCAGGTCTGCTAAAGACAGAATGTGTTTATCATTCAAAGGGCATAAAAAAATCACTGCTAGAAGCAAAAATAAAACATTTAAAACATTTAAATTTTAAATGATATTACTAGCTGAAATTGTGTAGCATCATTAGCAAAATAAACACACCTTTACAGAGACTTGTAAGTACACAAGTAACTAGGAAGTTTGTGTGAGTTATAAAATAAGTCACTATAAACAACAGAAGAAGAGACTCCTTTTAACTTTTGTTTTACGATGTAAATACATGGGCATCCTGCTAGCCTGAGAGCTAATTTGCTACATGTCATGTCAACACTGGCTTTTTACTGTTAGTAGGTCGCTAAAATGCTCGTTTGGGTTATTATCTCATAATCTGAGCCATTTTTTCCTTTTTTTTTGTTTTTCATCAGAGATGGGAGCTTCTGTGGTAAATATGAATAAAACATACTCTCACTGGCTACTTTTTTAGGTACACTTGTTCAACTTCTTCTTAATGGAGATCTCTAATCAGTTAATCACATGGTAGGAACTCAGTGCTCATAGACACGGACAAGATGACCTTCTAGAGTTCAGACCAAACATCTTTCTTTTTCTTTAACCTTTATTTAACAAGGTTCATCGCATATGTTTTCTTGGCACCCTTTGGGCCCCTTATTAGCGACCGAGCATCTTTACTGAGCATCGTTGTTGACCATGTCCATCCCTTTATGACCACAGCGTACCCGTCTGTAATGATCTGAGCTTTTTGACATGGTGCAGTATCTTGCTGGAAGCAGTCATCAGAAAACCAGCTTCTTGAACTTGAATGAGTTCCCTGTACTCAAATGGCCTCCACAGCCACCAGATCTCAGTCCAATAGAGCACCTTTGGAATGTGGTGGAACAAGAGATTCTCTTCATTGGTGTGCAACCAACAAATCTGCAGCAACTGTGTGATGCTATCGTGCCAATATGGCCCCAAACCTCTGAGCAATGTTTCCAGCACCTTGTTCAATCTGTGCTACGAAGAATAAGTCTAATAGAGTATACATTTGGGTAGTTCAACAACAGTTTCTACTTTATACACATAATGTATTATTGTATGCATAAATCATAGTATATTGCCAGGACCCAATCACCTAGGAAGCATATTTTTACTTTGTTTTTAAGCCATAACTAAATTGCAAATAGCCCTATGAATTGGTTAACTGCACATAAAAGGACTGTTTTTCATTTTGCTCTCATAAATGAGCATTTCTGTATACCACTGTGGTATTTTTAGGTTTTTGTATATTGTTTTTCTCTTTTTAGTGACACATTAAAGCAATGGGGAAGAAGATTGGGGTTAGACATATTGTATATATGTAATAAAATTGAAACGTGCTGTCTCACTGAATAAGAGTACTTATGTACAGCACTGATGATCATGATGAATTCTTCATCTCAGGCCCCAGCTTGCTCTCCCATCAGCAATGACTCCAGCGCCATCTTGTGAAAGAATTAGGTAAGTCAATTTAAATGCTTTTTAACGCAGACACATTGAGCTTGCGTGCCTTGAGCACTGAACAGGAAGTCAGAACTACTACATTTTGTCATTTGTCAGTACTGGTTGCACAGGTCTTACATTTAGAGACATGATAGAGAAATCTGAAGGCTTCTGAGACATGGGGAAAAAGCAAAGCTAGACATATTGCTGCAGTATCAATAGATGGCAGTAGCATCACATCATGGCAAAGATAATGATTAATGCCCTTTGCATGAGATCATCACATCTTTTGTAGAGTAATAAAAGGTAGCCTCAAGCTGTGGCCAACAAAATGCAAAAGTGCAATTATCATTCATCAGTTTCTGCATGTATAGACAGCAAGATCCTATTACAAGATATTTGTGTTTATTTCAATTCATTACCTTCCAGAAGGGTTACCATGGCATCACATGCTCAACAACGAAGGTATCATCGATGCATGTGATGCTATTTATTAAACGGTGCATCAGCAAAGAAGTGATCCCCGGTCAGTTCCCGGTGATAATAAAACGTGTCGGCTCTCTCTTAAGTCGCACTTATAATTAGAAAGTGAGATAAGTTGAGACAACTGTGAGACTCCATCATTCAGTCACAGATTTAGAAAGTGTAGAGTAATTGCATTTTGCTCCTTATCTCATAAATTGGATCCATTCCAGAGCTGGGGATGGAAATCCTCGTCTTCAGTCATGGAAGGAGTCCATTTGCGTTGAGGCTGTGGATTTTCAGAGGCATGACAAAGCTAAGAAGTTGGGAGAGTTTCACAATCGACTCGGGGATGAAACATGACAGAATTCGCCTCGCACCGGCGTTAATGGTGAGTGCAGCATTTTAAGCTGAGGCTTACTGCGGCAGCTGAGGGCGCGCGGCAGACACTTGTCGTGTGAGAGGTCACTTGAAACATTTATGCGGCGTTGTGTTCCAAAGTAAAGGAGAAACAACAGCACTGAGGTCAGGTTAAATAACCCTTTGCTCTGTAATGTCATGTTGAGCCAACCTCCGCTTCACTTGAAAAGATCACAGCTGAATCAACATGTTGTTTCTGCTCTAAATTATACACAACGCAGCAGCAGGATCACTGTCAGTTTATGCACAGTGCGGCATCTTGCTCTTTGTGGTATGCATTTAGCTGGAAACTCTCTGCCCTGTGTCATTATACATGGTCCAGACAACACACAGCACATCAAAATAAAACATGAGGGTTTCTCAGTGTGTGGTTGCTGCTGTACACCATTTCTACCTTTTACAGGCATTGTGCAGTCTGCAGGGCTCATGTAAGCGCAGGATGTTTGTGCACAGCTTTGGTCTTACTCCCTGCTGGCTTGATGGCCAGATGGGTCAGTGACAGTGTGGTCGGAGCTTGGCGGGCCCCTTCTGTTCGCTGTGAGGGTCCACTCATGGGATCTAAACCCCAGAGACCAGAATTATAGAAACTGGATCACAAGGTAAATGGATTGCAAGCTGAGCTGAGACATGCATTGCACACACATACCCCCACACAGCTACAATAAGGAATATGCACTGTCTCCTGAGTAGCAGAGAGGCTACGTGAACATATGCTTACACGTGTATGGCGTGTTGGAGCCCCCACGATGAGACAGATCTGTCAGAGGGCAGAATGTTTTACCCACAGAAACAGAAACATTAACTAAAGAAAATGTGATTGTATTTAATACGCCAGAAGCAGACCTGATCTTTTATCATTCAAGGCAAGTTGTTCAGGAGGGTTAGATTGCCGAAGTGATATTTTTCTGGTCATGTCATGTGGAAATTTAGTCAAGTCATCTTCAACTGCTATTGCAGTCCATTAACTCCATTGTGAAGATACATAATTGATGCAGCCTTTGGGTAGAGTTTAATCAAATGGAGAGTTCTCCACACTCCACCGCCAACTGAAAAATGAGACACGCGATCCTCAGTGATGTAGTGCGTGAGGTAAGAGTATAATTCATACTTTGCATTGATTTATAATCATTGCACTGTACACGTCCTGCACAATGCCCAAAGCAAAACATGTGGGTATAAGCTTTTAAAGTTGGATTCGTGTGAAGTATTTACGAGCCCGAGTCAGGATCAGCAGAAAGTGTATAAAAATGAAAGTATAACAGCCAGACAGCTGATTTTACTAATCTACTCCCAAACAAAAAGGTGCACCTTTTTGGTTTTCACTTTCATTTCGTTTTTTGTTTGATGTGGATTTTCTATCACTCTTCCCCAACTATTCATTTCCATCTTGGCATTTTGATTCTCTTTAGGCGTTTACTTTTCTTTGAAATAACAGTGATCTGTGTGGGATGCGGAAATGCATTGTTTATGCCATGCTCCCTGAAATCAAGGGCTTAGCTCTCTAGTTAAATTTCACACTCAGCCAGCACTTATCTCTGTCAGCTCCCGTTTAAGCCACAGATGATCTGCCTTGTTTTAAATGCTGTTGGCTTTTGTTTGTGCCCTGAACCTGAGCTGTGATTCAGTGGTAGAAATGTACTACTTTATTTTATACAAGTACAAGCTCCTAAGAGTGTGCTACATCTTTCACGCAGCCAAGGCGGGGAACAAATATGCAACATATTCATAAGATCTATGCCAGCTCGCGTACGTCTTTTCTCCATGAATGCATTTTTGTGACAGGGGAAATTGGGGGAAAGTGGCAGATTAGTGCACCTACTCAGCTGCAAATTCTGAAGAGCATTCGTCTCACTCAGCCATGCTAATAACACAGCAGTCAATTAAATCCATGAAGTCAGATATGTAATTTTTGAATAATCATTAACTAGAATTAGAAGTTTGGCTACTGAAGAGATGGGAAAGGAAGACGGAGAGAGAGGCGGTGAGAGACGTATAACCATCATTACATTAGAAGCGACATGTACTAAATCCCTCAGCTGAAGATGAGTGAAGATAAAGGAGGTGACTGAGCTAATTGTGTACTGTCAGAATCCATATCTCTAACGACTGTCAAACGAGCAAATTTCAAATGTATTCTCTCCACCCACCGACCCCCCCCCAAGGGGTGAAGGCACTGAGAGAGAGAGAGAGAGAGAGAGAGAGAGAGAGATAAATAAATACCAGGAGACACTAATGTGATGAGAATGATGCCTAGTCTCTTCCGCTGATTAAAAATGCAATAACACTGTGACAAACACACACATGCATACACACGCTGTGCAGCCAAGGCATGGCCAAGGTGTTGCTCTGTGGACCGGCAGATAAGGAATGGCACCCCAGACTAATTATTCACTTGGAGTGAAAGGCATTGTATATTTTCATGTATCACTTCAAGAAAAACAAACAAACGAGCGAATGAACAAACAGCATTTCACCGGTGGAGCAACAAAATTCACAAGTGATCTTTCTTCACATGATAATTAGAGTCAATGAGAAGATGGTGTATGTTATGACTCATGCCTAGCCAGTGGCTAGCTTACTGTAATTATGAAATCTTGAAGTCACTGTGTGCTGGTAATGGTAACTGGCCTGGTTTCTTGAGAACAGAAGGAATGCAGGGGAAGGAAAAGATGCTGGTAAACAAAAAGCATCACAAGGAGGTTTCCAGTACAAGATGCAGTGGGGAAGAAATAAGTGGAGTGAAGAGTGTCTTTATCCGCCCCGTGTTATATCAGGCTTCAGTTGGTCACTGACGGGAAGCAGATAAGGTTTCACTCTGGCTGGAGTTGGATAATTGGACATTTATGGAGAGATAGGAGAGCCCAGAGCCCAGGAGCCATGAAACAGAGCTAATCTAGACCCAGCATCAGTAAATTGTCTGTGAAAGAGCGCATCAGGAGTTCTGACAAGATAAAGAAGGCTTTCCTCAAAGGCGGAGCTGGACCAAAGTGACATGAAAACTCAGATAGAAGAAAGCCTGAGCCTTGGGTGCCGGGACTTTTACAAGTCACATGACGTGCGCGGCGAAACGCACATTTCACAGCGCAGCGGCGTCGTCACCTTGTCATCCAAATTGGGTCGCGCAGTCTTGTAATTCTTAGACAGAGAAGACAGTTTTGACAATTTATGTAACTAGACAGCTCTTAAGAGCCAGAACTCTTTTCAAGCTGGTGTACATTTTTAAGAAGCCCATAAAACCTATTGTTCTGCATCAAATACTCCATGTCTTATAATCTGTGACTGGCATCCCTTAAAAGTTTGAAACATTTAAGCCCTCCTGGTGGAATGTGCCTTGCTCTGAGTCCACCATGATTAGTTTCCTTCCTTTGATGTTTCTTTCTCCCATTTGAATCTCCCTGGAATGTGCTGCCTACAGAACAGGTGCATACTAAGCAGGTGGGTCCTTACGTAGGAGCCCCGAGAGTCTCGTGATGGAGTAGTTCATATCCCATA
>VOQK01026405.1:10655-32136 GCA_015052645.1 Benitochromis conjunctus
AAGAAATTTTGTTTTTGTTTTTTTTTTTTTTTTTTCTTTTTTTTTTTTTTGCTGAGCCGCAAATCTAAACTCTGTACAGCCCCTACTGATTACTTGCACATAGGCACTGACACAGGCAATTAATTTGGTGGGGGAGACGCTAGTCTTAATTGGGTATAAGTGGGATTTTTCTTGGCTGTGTGCAACAGAAAATGACAGACTGTGCGTATGAGAAGTAAAGACCATCTGGTCCCACAGGAGTGGAGCGAGAAGCCAGACAAATGGAAAGAGAAACAACTGAAAACCTGTGTGTATCATTCCCCCTCTTGCACAAACACACGCACAGAACGCACAGACAAGAGGAATCGGCATTTCTTGGTCATATATCATTTGCCCACGTAACAGCCTAGAGGGTGAAGAAGCAGAAGTCTCTCATGCGTGGCCTATTCATGTTTTGATGCAATAATCAATATTGAAAATAGTAACATTATGCTTGTAGGCAGGCACGGGAATAAAGAGCGGTTAGCGCGTAAAGACTTGGTCATCAGCAGGACAAATTGATCTGACATGTTACATTATTCATGTAGGGGATTGGTGGTGAGACTCGGGAGGGGTGTGGGGCAAACCGGGCGAGTAAGGAAGTCAGCAAGTGGACATCATTTTCTCTCGCAGGGGTCCCGGCTCCTCGGTGTACGAGCACCAAACATTTCCATCAGCTACGCAAGCTTACAGTATAAACAACACGACACCTGATTGCACTTGGACGCCACTTTTGGACTTGCTTTAGTCTCTCCTGCCCTGAAACGCAAACACGCCCGCTCGCGGCGACTCACACATTTCCGCACGCACAGAAATAACTATGATATGCTGTCTGGTTTCATTGTATAAAAGATAACAAAATGATTTTATTACACGTCCATAATTTGACAGACATCACAACATACTTGCAAGATTGCTCTGATATTAATGTTTCCCACACCATAATTAGGCATAATATACCCAGTGTGAAACTAAATAAAACAAACATGCTTTTGCAGATACAGGGAAGGTCAGTTCAACAACAGATTAAAGCCATATTCCGTCACTCAGTGAAGTTCACTTCTGGTAAAGAAAACGAGCCGCAGAAGGATGCTGAAGCTTATTATCATTTTCAGAATTTATTTTTCTTTTTTCTTTTTTCTTTTTCCCTTTTTTTTTCTTCAAGTTTACATCAAATAGAACAAACATACATTGGCACATGCAAAGTGAACACTTTGTGGTGCTTTTCATAACCATTCAAATCCAACTGAACAAAGACTGGATATCTATTGTTTTACTCCAAACATGAAAATACTCTCAGATATTTACAAAAAAAAAATATATACTTACAATGCCCATCACTCTAACATAAGAATCATCTGGAACTGATTTGATTTAATTAAAATAAATTACTGTATGTGGCAGAGCTTGCTGTTTAAGGTTATTAAATCAATTTCAAGAAGAGGCACAGAAGAAAGAAAAAAAAAATCACTTAGAAACAATACAAACAGAAATCCAATAATGGGAACCCCAGGAGAATATGGCTTTAATGACATTTCAAAAGAAAATATCTTGAAAGCAGATCCAGTGTCCTTTTCTGCATTCGTCCTCATTCACGGTGGCCCCCTTTTTAGCAGGCATGTTGATCTCTGTCAGAGAGAGAAGGGGTGGGGGTGGGGCCATGACACAAGTTTAAAAAAAACCCAAAAACCTACAGTTTGGTTCTGGAGGCTTGACCCAGCCACACAGGCCTAAAGCTGTGCTAGTCTCTGTCAGGACTCATGCATCATGTCTGGATGAAAGTTGGATGCAATCCACAGTCCTGGAGTGCATAGGTACTGCAGGTGGTGCTGGGATGCCTCTGTCTGTCTTTCTCTGCTTCTCTACAGCTCTCTTTTCAATCACAGATAAAGGACATACAGTATTCGTTTCCAAGCAGATCAGATCCTGAGGTTGTTGTAACTCACGTATGTTTTCTTTGTCGCTTGACCTGAAATGGGAGTTAAATATGAAGAGAGAAAAAAAAAAGACAAAGATTTACTTCAAGCACAGCTAAAGCATAAACAGAAGAATGGAAAAGAAAGCATCTTTTCAAAGGTAAATACACATCGTCATCCTCCTTCCTGCTGTGCTGTGCATTCTTATCGCCAGCTGTGTGCAATCAGTAGAAACAAATTCCAGGCCTCGTGTATCATTTCAACTCACAATGCCCCCATGTAAAGCCTTAGATTCTATTTTCAGATGTTAACTAGTGATAAAAAACACAAACACCACACAAGTGGGCACCGAACAAATGCTGGGGCATGCAACACGATCCCAGTCTGGATTGCCATGGAAACGTATCAGAATGTGGCTGCGTGCCTGCGTGCAGTTTGTGTTTGTGTGTCCTGCTGTATATTGAGAACCACTTTGAGCTTCAAACCTTCAGAGTGAAAGCATTTTTTTTTTTTTTTGCAAACTGAGGTCATCCTGGCTTGTCTGTTTTATGGTAGGAATAAAATCTGGAGTTATAGTTGGTCTTTGGCTTACAGTGACATTTAAGTGGGGTGTCATACTGTGAAGAATGGGCTAGGGGAATGTGAATGTAGTCCGTAGAGCAACGGCAAGTAGGAGGATATGTGTTTCTGCAGGCTTGTTGTCCTGTTTGTGCATTTTCTTAATCACAGACATTGCTATTCTACTACTTTAATGTTGCTATGGCGACCATCTCCCATGGGCTATGCAATTAAAGTCGCACCATTTCTTTACAGCTGCATTTTGTAGTCTTGGCCGGGAAGTATGATGAATAAAACATTAGTAAATGTACAACAGAATCTTGCTGGTAAACATAGTCAGGATGATTTTTTTATTTATTTATTTATTTTTTAAGTAAGCTGTTTTTGTGTGCGTTTTCAGGTTTGATACTAAAGCATTTTGAACTGCATGCATTTTTTTAAGTATCCCACTCCTCTGTTTATGATCTGCACCGGTGTAGTGCATACGTTGTGTGCATTAATCATGACCTGATCTAAGGGGTTAACAGAAATATAGGCAGCTCAAGCTACGCTGCATCATTCACATGTAACATCTTTAAACATCCAACACATAGCTCACACAGTACCAGTCACACCCTCCCAATTTGATAGTCTATTTAAGCTGCAAATTCCCCCTGGCTCCCTCTCCCTCTTACATATCAGTGCCACCGCCGCTGCCCTCCATCACCGCCTGTTGCCTAACCCCTCCACGACCCCAGCATCCCTGGGAAGGATCCGCCGGGGATAATAACTAATCACTTCCCAATTTCTATGTATCATATTTATGGGGAGGGGTCAGCTCAGGGTTTAGGCACCTAACTCTAACAAAGTCCTTCCAGAAGCAAGTCTCGCCATTTTGCAGTCATCCTGAAACGCCTCATTTAAGTGGGCAGTTTGAAGGATTATGTAAATTAACTTTAATTTCACTGGTCACTGGGACAGAAAAAAAAACTGCATGTGTAGAATAACTGTTCAAATCTGATTAAAAATTAAAAGTTTTACTTCCACCCCCAGAGACACACACAACATATACACACACACAGCAACTGCAATAAACTAAAAAACTAAATTAAAAAGCTGAAGTAAAAACAGATCAGTACAGATGTTTGCAATTTTATAGATGAAGAAAAATTATGATACTCTTTTAAAAGCTTGTGTTTTTAATACTGCTGTGTACAAGCAACAGAACCTGGAGCTTTCAAATCCTTTTCAAATCCAAGTTGCCTTTTCACTTCTTGATGACATTGTTTTTGGTTCAGTCACACTAGAGTAAAAATAGGACAGCAACCTTCAAGTGACTTGGAAAAACTGGTGGTTGCCCGGTGCAGCTGGTACCCCAGAGATTGAGCGTGCAACGCCGTCAGCCTCTTTGTGACCGTTTTTGACTGCACAGGCCACCTGGGGGTGAAAGTAACCTGTCAACCTGACTCGGACTGATTCCTGTCACTCTCAGACGGACTGGCGAAGCGTTGCAAACTACTGCAGTCTCATTTATAAACGTAGACTAATTAGACCATCACATCTAGCTAGCACAAACTATCTGAGCTAGTCTGCGCTGAGTCAGTACATTCGCAAGCAAAGTGTACCTTTGCAGTAAAGACTCAACTGGATGCCATTTGGTTGTATTCTAGCTATATCCACATAGCACCTGTATCATTTTGCAGTTAAATTGCAGGTTATGTCTGGACCCGAAGTAAGTAGTCAATGTGAATTTCTGTCTACACAGATGGCAACAGAATTGCAATTTTGAATGATTTATCACAGTTTTTTCGGTAAAGCAGATGTAATTACCAACCTGACCACACTCATTTGCAAACTGAAAGCTGATCGATTCTCTTTTATCTTGATGCACCAAAGTTGTTTTGATATCTACAGCTGACTGCAAGTGGTTGCAGACCTGGTTCCCATCCTTGAAGCAACCAGTTTAAAGGCAACAAGATCGCAAGTTCACTGCAGTCATTTTGGTTGCGTTGCAGTGTGACAGTAACATTAGTTATGTGAGCAAGTCACCTGCCATGTCCTCAAAGCTCATTTTCCTTTAAAGGGACCTACAGTATTATGCCTTTCCTTAATTGCTGTCACATATATGTGGTTAAAATGCTCATTTTAGATATGGCCAAAGTTTCAAATAATGTTAATATATAAACTGCTCCAAACAGTCAGTTTTTCCATACTGTCTTCTATGAGATATGACAAAAGCCTCATTCACCTGCTATTAAAACTTCCTGTTTGTGAGGGGCAGCCAATCAGAAGACAGTCGGCTTAATGGAAAGGAGAGCTAAATTGATGAACTAATATACATTCTATTTCCATATAAAGAAGTTTTTTTTCAAATCCAGAGCATGAATCTTCTAACGTCTGTGACTCTAGTTAGTTGTAATAGAAATTGGCTCAGACAAATCCTCTCTATCATCCTAATTTTTAATATTAAAGCCTCCCATAACTCTTCTTCCTTTTGGTTCTTCCATTTGTTGAGTTGTGTTTTCCGACTACAGATTTCATTGTTAATTAAATGAAATCAGTCAGAGAAGCATTACGGCATTCGCGCACATGCCTGTTGGGAAAAATGTAACGGGACAGCGAATCAATTCGACATCTCAGGGCAAAGCCTCTTCTCTGAGAGGTGTAATCATGAAGATATTACACCGTATCAATATCAATGTAAATCTGCAGAATCGCTAATGCTCTTAATCCTATAAATCAGCTGGAGTCATTCCATAAGGGGGCCCCTGAAAAGGAGGAATTTGGCACTCCGATGGTTACAGGAATTGACAGACATTCTCCCGGGATGGTCGAGGCGCAGTTCAGGTTTCAGGGCGGTCATGCACATAAATTCGCCATTAATAAATGTCAGTTCCAATGTTGCTAAAAAAAGAAGGGCAAGAGGAGGAGAGTGCATGCAGCGAGGGGAGAAAAGGCGAGAAGATATTCATGTAGGAGAGACAGAAGGTGAGAGACACACAGAGCAGAAGACAGGGGGCACTTTTGGGAGGGTCTTACAGAGACCGCATGCCCTGCTCGGGGACTTTTGATGTGCTGCTGCAACAGATGCCAAGGTTTCACCCCTATTTACTCAAAGAGCCACATGTGTGACAGGCAAAGATGTGCTCCCCATCCCCTGATACGCTTGCATCAGCACTCTGACTTATGCGCATAACTCACACTTCGACTCACACAATGATACACACATTGAGAAGCACACTCAGTCACAGATCCACACACTCATTCTGCTCATGACAGATGAGTGTGACAACTGTTGGCTGTTTGGAGAAATTCCCAGGAAAATCTGTGATCTCAGAGGCGTAATCCAGAGGGGGGTTGTGGGGCTGGTGCACCTGTGGGTGCCATGATCACTCTGTGTGATTAGAAGTGTTGTGGGAGAAGAGGTCTTTGGAAGCTGTGATGTGTGATTTGCATGAGCTGTCAATCTTCACTGTCTTCGTCCTGACAACTAGAGATGAGCAAAAAGCTTCCATGGCAACGCTGGCCTAAAATTCAGCATTTGCAGTCTTTCCTCTTTAAAGGGCTTAAAAGAGTCTTTTTCATGTTGATGTTTCTCACCCACAACAAACACCACATCACCTAACTACGGAAATATGTAGGCCTCCCCACTCACGTACTAATACCCAGCTTTCTCTCTGCTAACAGGATCTTGCTTACTGTTTTAGATGAAGGGTGGTATGAGTAACACACAGCAACAGAGACAGATAATCTCCTTCCATTCCCGCCGACAAAGCCCTGCTCCTTGAAATCTCTTCAGAGAGCAAGTGCCCCCATCTCTCATGTTCCCTGCCATGCAGCTGGCCTAAAGGTCGAACTATTAATCAGGATACGAGATAACTGGGTCCTTTTTAAGGGACATTATACATCATTTTAACCAAGTCACCATCCTATTAAACTAGTGGAATGGGCTTTCTAGTACAAGAAAGGAAAAAAGATCTAAAAAAGACTAAAAAGATCTCATTTATGTGTCTTGGGAAAATTTACATCTATTATACGGATGTAGATCTCAGCTCCTGGGTCATCTTTATGGTCTGTATCATTTCTCATGACTATAAAGGGACTATTTTTAATATTAAAGGCTCACTGTGGACACTCGTGGATGTGTTTGTAGATTTAATCGTTCATAGGTTAAGCTTATGTCTAACTAAAGTATTGTACTAAAGTACAAGTATTTTTTTTATAATGCATTAGACTTTAAAAGTGTGAAAAAAAATATTCAAATGTGTATTTCTCGTACTGCTTTGGTAATACTCTACGATCACATTCAGCCTGTATAGAAAAACAATATTCGCGTTATTGTAGCTTACAAAAGTACAGAACAGAGCCTAGGCAGGGGTTTTATATTCAAAGATAAAATCTTATTTTTTTCCAGATTAAAGTCATATATGAGCAAGAAAAAAAAATTCCAATTACTGGTTGCCATGCATTGTGCCTGCAGTGGTAG
Source organism: Benitochromis conjunctus (assembly GCA_015052645.1). NCBI lineage: Eukaryota > Metazoa > Chordata > Actinopteri > Cichliformes > Cichlidae > Benitochromis > Benitochromis conjunctus. The sequence goes on from VOQK01026405.1 coordinate 17,613, forward strand.
ACCTTATCAAATTATGCTTTGCAATCAGGAAATACTTGTAATTTTGGGACAGAATTGCTACATGATTGGAAGCATCCATGCTTTGAAGAGACACTGCCAGAAGAACACCACACGCTGATCTGATAGGGAGGTCGTTTTTGTGAAACAGTTACTGCTGCGTGTCTCTTACTACTCTGCACTTTTGGCATTCCCTCTGTGCTGGCCTCTGGGGTGTGATGCAGTTGGTTCAACCCAGTGAAAGTGTGTGCTGGGTTTTTTTTTTCTATTTTTCTCATGTAATGTTTTAAAGTTTTACAAGTTTAACCTCAGAGAATATCACATGACTTTAGTCATGAATTAAGAATTGTATTCTCAGAATATTAACACCACACCACTTGCCAAGCTCTTGCATGATGTCCACACAATAAGTCCTGGACATTAACAGTCAAAAAAGTTTGTGTACGTATTCATGATTACACTATAGAGTGCAGTAAACGGTTTATTAACAGTCTGCATCCTGCTTACAAATGTTAAAAACTGTGCAAGTGTCTCTATTATATTGCATGTTGGCTAAAAACCAGGTTACTTACTCATGGGGTCAGCAGCGGGGTTCTCACACAGCTCGGTCTTTGCCTCTCCATTGGGCCTCTCGTTGGGCTTCTGGGACAGACGTGATGACATTGTGGCAGCTGTGACTACAGCCTTAAAGCTGCGCTTCCTCTTCTGTACGTTCATCTCAGGGTGGAAGATAATGATGTACACCTTGGGCATGTAGAGCATGCCCAGTGCTACTGAGGCACTGAGGTTCATAGAGATGGTCAGGGTGGTTGTCTGAATGTACAGCTGTAAGTAAGCAGAGACAGGTGACGAGTGATTTCAATAAAGACTAAAATAGCAGCAGACATAATGAGAATGGGTAGTTCCTTTGTGTGTGGTATCAGCTTTGATTTGGCTGCTCTATGAGGCAGATAAATATGCTAGGAGTAGCATTTAAACAGTTATAAAGAAAAATTAGAAACAAGACAGCGATGATGGCTAAACGTCTGTTGCCAATTAAAGAGCAGTCACACTGCTTAGCAAGGTGATGAGGCAAAACCTAATAATAGCCACTGCCCAACAACAAAATCTCAGCATCCAGAAGGTAAGTTGCATTGTTTGTTGCCATTTTCTGAGTCTTGCGATGTGGTTAACCTTTCTGCAGAAGGAGCCATGATGTTAGTCATTAAACACTTTTATAGTTTTATAGTAACATAGTTTTTTAACACTGACTTACCACATAATTTAATTGATTATTCAATTATACAATTCTCATTTTGATAACCTACTATTACTAAGAGATAAGTAGGCGATCCCGACAATTGCTATGTGTTGCTATGAGCATAGGAGCACTCATGCGTTTAGTACATGATCTAGAAGCATTTATTAAAGCCTGACCTGCAGCTACTCACTCAAGTCAAAAACGGTTCAAGCGTATTAATGACAACAGCAGAAGAATCACCAACAAATATCCTTACTTGCCCTCCTTCCTGCCAGCCCGTTGACTTTTTTCACTTTAGATTGATGGACCACAGTGTCAGAGGAGAAGCTGTCCATGACATATTGTAGTCACCTTTCTTTTCCTTTTATACGAGTTGTTTTATTTCACCACTCAAGCAATCCGAGTCCCTACTTCTCCCACTAGCAAATTCTATTACCAGGCCCACTTTAATGTATATTCCTCTGAGAGTACAAAAGAACATGTATGCACTAAGAACACTACATTTTCAGCATACAGAAAGTCTACATTTATCTTTCTGCAGCTCTGCACACAGCAGAGTGCAGCCTGAGAAAGGCTGTCAGTGCGGTAAGTGCTAGGATCATTCATTGGACTGCCATTCCCGTGACACGAACACAGGTACATTCTCTCAAATGCATCCAACATGACATTCCTTTTCAGCCGTTGCATAACACCTTTCACACTGTCAGCCTGTAATTGTGAGCTTGCATAACCCAGATCATGTAGGGATTGCAAATTTTAAACACTGACTTCATTAGAATGTAGTGATTTTTCTACGAGGTGGTGAAGTCGGTAAATCAGAGGACATTTAAGAGCTCTTTGTTTCATTTAAGGGTCTTGGAGGAGAAATAATCACTTCAAGAGGGGACATTATTGTTTGAAGAGCCGATCACCAAAGCCTCCTCTCTAATCTACTGCACTTGAAAGCATCAGATGTCACTTACATACTGCCATTCAGTCAGTCACTGGTAATGCGCACTAGGAGAGGGTACGATTGTAAACACATTATCCACCACAGCGTGTCTGCGGAGAAGCAAAATGCTCAGTGAATCAGCGAGAGGAGGAAATGTCACCATTTGCATACAATCTTTCTTGGTAAATATTCGGAAACGGTAATTTCTTTCACTCATTTCCATGCTAGTCATGCCTTTGTCTTCTAATCTCCAAAAATCATTCAGATGCCTGATATCATCAACACGCCAATGCACTCAACTGCCTCCATACCCTCCTGTTTCTCTGTGAAGCAGCATCAGAGGCAGCGATCTGGCTGCTACACCATGCATTAATAACTGTATGAATATCACAATACTCTCAGCGCACTCTGTTCCCTGTCACTCTAGGCCGGGGGAATGTCGTTTCAAGAGGTGCAAATTTGCAGGGTTCATGACTAGATTTTTTTGGGGCCACGAGTCAAAGCGTTGTGGGGCAGCGCATGTGGCATCAAACATAATCACCAGAGAATCTTCAGCCTGTGCTGCTGCGCTTCCATGTTTGGTAGTTGGTAACCTGTCTGGTATCCATAGCAACACTACAGAGTTTGGTGCAAGCAGCTAAAGATGCCTGGAATAAGCTTTTAATGAGATTCTGATACCAAAGAGTCTGCAATGCTGACCCTATCACAACTGATTTATTGACCATGCAGGAGAGCTGATTCGGGAGCAGGCTCACAATAAGCTGTAATAGGCACTTTGTGCGCTCATACGCACACACAAAGCATGTGTAGGTATGTGGGCTTTCACGCTTTCTAATACACATGCGCGCACACACACACACACACAGGCACATAAGCACACCAAAACAAATCCTTTTCCTAACCATCTCTAACCGCAGAGACAGGGTTTTTCCATTGTGCATCTCTGTGAGCTTGACCCAAATTCGTACCCGCTGCTCAAATGCTTTGCTTGTCGCAGAACATTCATAATTAGCTTCTGTTGCTTTAACATAAATAAATACATGAAGGCATTTTCACAACTGCTTGGCAACTTACTATTTATAACTACCGTAATGATTTATTAACGTGCTCATCAGGAATCAAACGGTTGCTTTTGAATTTTACATCTCACTGACAAGCCAAATGCCAAAATTCAGTCACAACAGACGATGTTTCTACTATTTAGACAAAAAGCTGTTGAACGTAATTCTCATAATTATACCCACTAGGGATATACTTACTGCAAAGGCAATTTAATTGTGTATGGATGAGTACTATAAATGCACACAGTGATAAGAACTTGATTCAGTAAGTGACAATTAGGATGCTCTCTGCCCCGTTAGAGAATGCCTTCAATAATGAATCCAGGGGATTTGCAGTCTCCCCTCAACTACCTGGATGTCTCTTGTTGTTTGGGGTGGCCTACTTTCTATCCTGGCTCGTGTCATGAATAACTCTGTCTGGCTTTGTGCTCCCAAGCCTGATTCTGTATTGTAGCTCTGTGTGTTGATGGCCTTTGCTTCTTTTTAACTCTGTACAGGCGATCCCCATTTCTGATTCATCACATTCATGATTGGCAGATTAAGAGGCTGTGACCGATAATGCACTCAGCATGTGGCAGAGATGGTAAGTAATTGTCACAACAATTAGAGGAAATCATTTTTGATGTTTCCTTGACATGATTTGTCAAAATACGGCGTTCAGGATCCATCATGTGTGTCGGCGGGAGAATTTGTCCCACGAAGCCAAAAATTCAAAGTGACATAATTCAAGTCCTACAGGACTAAGCATAAAAGGCTTTGAAAATAGAGCTATCGTGTTTTCCCTTATTCTCTGTCAGGGGCAAATGGTAAAGTTTCAAATAATAATGTCTATGTACAACCAGAGGCTCACGCTTCAAACTTCTAATTGCTCTGTTTCAGACAGTTCTCAGTGAAGCTGGGTCTAACACTTTACAAAGTGTTACCACCATGTTTTTGTCATGTTGTTACTTTCATTACAAAGGTTCTTCAATGCTCTGCACAATGGATGGATAGAAAGAAGAAAAAAGTTCAAAGGTGCCTTTTTTTCTTCCTAGGAACTTGCTGCAAATAGCTGACTTCTCTTCATATGGATGGAGGAGGAAAACGGTGGAGCGGTCTATAACTTTTTATTGCACAAAAGGACAAGACTGTGAGGATAAAGCTAAAATTGCGTCCAGGACAGTAGGAACTATGAGCTTCTGCAAACACAGCACTTGATCTTCGCAAGCATCTGCAAAGACATCATGATAACACAAAGCCAGTAGTGAAGAACTGAGTGATGCTAAAGCTGAGTGAACACCTACCCCAGCCCAGCAGCCAGAGACGATCTTCAGCATGTAACCAAAAAGTGATGAGGAGACAGGCTTGAAGCATTGTAGCCTCCATTTCTACCTGTACTTGTTTACATTTGGACTGATCTCGTGTGATGTGATTAAAACAGGGATTTGTGTCAGTGCGTGGACCTGTAGTCTAAAGTTTATATTGTTATTGGTTATTATGTGACAATTCATGTCAGGCCATGTTACAAAGTAACGACAAATTAATCTAATAGTAATATAATTTAGTAATTTAATTTAAAGCGTAGTGCGTTATTTTCTCCAAAGAGTAATTAAGTAATTAATGTAATGCAGTACTCAAAATTGTAATCTCTCTAGGTGTTTGTGTGTTTGCTAGTTTGCAACTCCTACATTATCAGGAGTTGAGTGATCAAACTTGCCACGCAGGTAGGTCTTGAAGGTTTTTATCCATGTCAGAGATTAAAGAATCATCACGTTTCCTAGCAACCACCACACAATAGGCTAACATCACGTGTTTATAGCATTTATGCACCCATAAAACCTTATGAAAACATTTCATCATTTTTCTTTCATGACAGTAAGATCTCATTTATACCCTTAAAAGTTGAAATATGTACAATATATTAAAATGCCATCATGTTGCCTGGCAACCATCTAGCAATAAGCTTAAAGTCATGGTACACCTACAACACCTTATGAAAGCATCCTATTATTTTAATTCTGTGACAATAACATCTTATTTATATCCACAAATGATGAATTATACATGCCTAGCAACCACAGAGCAAATGGCTAAAGTGACCCAATTTTAATCTACTCCCTTTTTTTCCCCTCAATTTTCCCTATGCGGGTGAGTATAAATAAGTGTATCACTTTGCAAGCAGAGGCATAGCAATTCTGTAGCATAGGCATGTATTAGTAATGTGTAATAATTTACTTTTTTGAGTAGTGGCAGCTATCCTTAATATGGTCACCTCAGCCACAGCTATCCCACCCAACCTTCTGTTTGTCTGGGGCAGCCAATCGGAATAAAGATGGCTTAAGGGGAGGGTGGCCTTAAAGGGAGGACAGCTAAAATGCCTTGTTTCAGAGAGAGGCTTAAATAAGAGGCTGCACAATGGCACAGGATAAAATCAATAAGGAACTTTTTACTGTGAATTATGCAAAGCTATCCTAGTGGAGTCTAAGAATAAAAAAATTGGTGCTGGAAATGAGAATATTAGGTCCCCTTTGAACTTTTTAATTTGGGAAATCACTTCAACCTTGGCCAATATTTAGAAGAGCTCCAAAGGCACAGATAATCTGTGAGAGAGACAGGTTTTGGTAAAGTTTGATGATCACAAGCCTATTAAAAGATACTAGAGGAGAACACACACTGCCTGTGGAGAAGCTGAGGATCCTCCACAGCTCCTTGCGGCCTGACGCTCCCTCACAATGAAGAAAATTCGACATTGAGAGCGATGATTCTGTCAGCAACAACAGTTTCGACAACATTCAATCAAACTTTAATCACATACTCTGAGATAATGCACATTACACGGTTCCTCAGTGAGAATGCAGTATAGTCAAGTGCCTCTGGCTGGATGGCATCTGTCATGAACAGTATCTCAACTGAATTACAACAGGTAAAATCTAATATAGCGTTTTATATATTTATTCCAAATGATAGCAGAACTACAAATAATGAACGATGTGTTCATATTGTTTGGATACTTCTCTGAGACTGGTTGACATTACCGAAATAAATTATTCCCCACCTACAATATAGATGATGTCAAGGCAGTAGTGGCAGGCTGTTCTTCTAGATTATATACAATGCCTAAAAAAACATGTATGCAAATTAACAAAGCCTTGCAAAGATTTCAGTCAATCAGTGGCCCTGCCTTAAAAGTGTAAAAGGTAATATACATAAAACCTACATTATTTTCTCCATTTGAGATTTTAGCTCTGTATCTTGTCTAACGCTCCAAACCACAACAGTCAGGAAAGCTACGAGCAGCTTCTGCTTTGCAGCTCCCAGTGTTGCATGAATGAATAAATATATGAATTTTTAATTTCTGTGTTTGGACATTTATATGGCCCATCTTTCATGGGATTATCAGACACAACAAACCAAATGTCACCTAACATCCGGATCAACCAGACTTAGACATAAGTGCTCAAACAAACATATGCATAAGGCTCCCCGAATATAACGCCCAAGGAGATATTTCACTATGGAAATATAAAAACACACGAGCACAGCCCATTAAAACCCAATGCATAAATAAATCCAGACAAATCAAACACTACTTCTGCATCCATTAGTGCCGAATGTTTTAAATGTGACCAAGTTCATATCTAGCAGACTGTAACCCATATAACGCAGTCTCTGATATAGCCACATGCCACTTTTGCCCTGCGTTCTCATGCTTTAGAAATGCATTAAGAAAATGCAAAAACATTATGAAGAAGGCGTTTAATTAAAGCTCCATTCTCATTCCGCCTCACATCGAAAACAGAAAGATTAACTTTTTTTATACAACGGTCGTCATAAATCATGATATGAAGGACAAGATAAAATGAAGTGAATTCCGCTCTCCGTCTCATTTAGCTCGTAATATTCGCAGATTCTTTCATCTTCGGTCACACCTCTGTGTCTTCCCATTTCAATATGTAATGGCAATACTCCACATCTTAACTGTGCACAGAGTGTGAAACTGATGTCACACTCCCCTCTCCCTGATAAAAAATAATGGACTAAAGTTAAAATCACAACTACAACCTTTCTTTCTTTCCATTATACTTGACCACATTTAGCTTTTCGCCTGCAGTCTGCCTCTAGTGCAAATCTACTCAAGGTTTCATGCATAAAACAAGTGATAGGCAGGGGAATTTCACATATTATTTTCAAAAGACTCCACATCTCCGCACTAAGTGTCACATCCAACTCCTGTCAAACGCCGCTGTTTGCAGAGAGACAGGAGTTTTAGGAGATGCAATTTTACCTGCTGAAAGCTGGAGCGAAAAAGTTTTCCGCAGCATAGTTAGTCATTGCTAATGATGCTTGTCAGGACGAAGCGTCCCCAAGAAGTTTATGTATTACAGGGGACATCTTACAAGAGCCTAAGAGGTTTCCACACATGTACTAAGGCATATAAGCTTCCAGTACATGGAGTTCACTTTTAAGCGTGACTGAGTCTTGTAGGTGTTTTATTAGAGTGTTTCAGTGCCTCGGGATAAATGTTTCATTATATCATCGTCCTACTCTTCTGAACTGCAAGAAATGTTCTATGTTTAAACACCAGCCCTCGTGTTTATTGGCAGAATACATTAAATCTATTTATCAGTCCTTCGCTCAGAGCAAACACTTATGGTGAGGCACTTCAGGCAAAAAATAAAAAAAAGTGGGGGGTTTTTGGTGGCTGTAGCTCAAGAAGTAAAGCAGGTCATCTACTTATTTGAAGGTTGGTGGTTCGATCCTTGGCTGCTCCAGTCTGCATGCCAAATATCCTTGGGAAAGATCATAACCCCAAGTTGCTCTCCGATGCATCCATTGGAGTATGAATGCATTTGAATGGTAGATAGAAAGCACTTAAGCATATAAAATACTGCTTGGGTGAATGAGGCATGTTGCATAAAGCCCTTTGGATGCTCCAGTAGAGCAGAAAAGTGCCATATAAGAATCAGTCCTATCATATCTATTACCTGAACTGTTTACAGCTATGTAACTGTTTCAAATAAAAATGTATAGCTTTTCACAACATATACAATCACCAGCCACTTTATTAGTTAGACGTATTCAACCGCTTGATGATGCAAACATCTAATCAGGCAATTGCATTACAACAACCTCATGCATTCAAACATTTAGACACGGTAAAGACGACCTGCTAACATTCAAACTAAACATCAGAATGGGGGAAGAAATTGATTTAAGTGACTTTGAATGTGGGAAGGTTGTTGGTCCCAGGCAGGCTGGTCTGAGTATTTCAGAAACTGCTGATTTACTGTGATTTTCCCACACAACCATCTCTAGGGTGTACAGGGAATGGTCTGAAAAAGAGAAAACATCCAGTGAGCAGCAGTTCTCAGGGAGAAAATGCCTTGTTGGTACCAGAGTTCAGAGGAGAATGGTCAGACTGCTTCAAGTAAATAGGAAGTTAATCATAACTCAAATAACCACTCATTACAACCAGAGTATGCAGAAGCGCATCTCTGAATGCACAACATATCAAACCTTGAAGCAGATGGGCTACAGCAGCAGACGACCACACTGAGTGTTGCTCCTGTCAGTTAAGTACAGGTAAAGTGAGGCTACAATTCTCACGAGAGAGAGAGAAGATCGGAAAAATGTTGCTTTAACATGAAAGCATGGATCCATCCTGCCTTCCATCAACAGTTCAGGCTGCTAGTGGTGTTTGGACAGGTTTTTTTGGCACACCTTGGGGTCCTTAGTCCCGACTATGCCACAGCCTACCTGAGTATTGTTGCTGACCCCTTCCAAGTCTTTATGACCACAGTGTGCCCATCTGACACATGTCACAAAGCTCAAATAATCTCAAACAAGTTTACTGAACATGACAACAAGTTTACTGTGCTGAAATAACCTCCACAGTTACCAGATCTCAATCCAATAGAGCACCTTTGTTGGAACAGGAAACACATCATGGATGTGCAGCTGACACTATCATGTCAATATGGACTAAATTCTCTGGGGAATGTTTCCGGCATCTTATTGAATTTATGTCACAAAGAATTATGGCAGTTCTTAAGGCAAAACGAAGTCCAACCCAATTACGATCCGCGTGTAGCTAAAAAAAATAAAATCAGCCTGGCTGTTTAAAGCATTTTCTAATTTATGCCATGATAAAAAGTGAACTTAATTTTCCCTCAGTAAAACCCTTTGACTCTAATATGTCAACAAAATGGCACAAGAATAATTCGGATTTATCCAATGTTTATGTAGCTGTAATGGTAATATAAGCAGATTAACAGATATGCAAATAGATAATGCATCGTTTACATATTTAAACCCTTATTTGCAATACACTTTTTTTGAAATAATAAACTGGAGAGATTTCACGCTGATTTGATCTGGATGCAGGTGACTCTCATAGTCATTAACTTGAGAGCGATGAGTATCCGGCTGAGCACATGCAGGTGCACAGTAGATGCTCCGTGATCTTTAGTGTTTTTGCGTGGCTTCTCTCACTACGATGCCTGATTGGGCAAACACGGGGAGGGGGTGTGACAGGTGTGGGAAATAAGGGTATCTAAATGGTGTGGGCTTTAAGAAATTCCACTCCTGCTGCAAAACAACATTAGGTCAAAGAGTCAAAGGGATTATCAGCTGGTGTCATGTCAGCCTGGTATTATTAGAAAGCATTTGATATTTGAAAGAGAGATTAGTCATATATGACTGGCTGTGTGGCCACATCTGCACGTGAAAAGACAATGGGGTAAGGTATTAGAAAGTGAGCATGCACTCAAATGCGCCACACCGAGACACATTTAGCCTCCAATTGTATATTTCCACGCATATCTAAACACAAGCAATTACACACATGGCACCAATCTAATCCAATACCCTAATTACACTATTTCTGTATTTTGACATTACTTACAGAGAGGTAATCACATAGGCATCCTTTGAGCCAGTAAGTACATTTTAAGCAGAAACAGATGTGAGGAAAGCGGGCTGAAAACTTAAGCATAAGTCGGCTGAAAAGACAGAAAAGCTAGCATCCCTTCAACTTGACTTCACTGCAGCTTTTGCAAGGGATTTTATCAAGACATGCTCGGGCACTTCTCACTAGCAGTGGCTGGGGAGTAAGCAGAAATGCACCCTCAAAGGCCATTACGCCAACTTGCTGCAGTGTGAACCGGAGGTGTGTGTGAGGCAATGATCCAGTGCGAAGAAAGAGTTAACTGCATAAGGGGGAAAGATAAACACATTACTGCTTCGCTAGTCGCCGCAAGTAACATAATGAACTCCTAATCGCTGCTGAGGGTGTAATTCATCTATGAAATCAGCAGCAAATTGAGATGAGGAAAATCAGCTTCTGATCCATCTCATGTGGTAGCTTAGCAGGAAGGATATTGAACGGCGTGCCTCTCAAAAGGTTAGGAGCAACACTTTCCTGTCAGCATCGATATTCTGTCAGTGGAAAACTTCTCCTTGGCTTCGTCTCGTACTCACGGGCCTGCTGAGCAGCACGTGCGTCCAGCCGATGAATGCATTTGTATTCTGTGCAGCGCTGGCCAGATAAGCAATGACTAGCAGAGAAGGTCAGAGTGTCATATTCTCAATCAACTCCAGTAGCACACAATGTCAACTGCTTTGTTGAGTAGAGTGCAGCTGTCAAGAGATGGAATGTGTTGAATCAAACTTCTATTTACCCCCTCATTTCTCTCTGCATTCCTTCTCCTCTTGGTCCTCATCGTTCTCGTCTTCCAACTGCCCAAATTGCTTGTCTCCCACTCCAGAATAAAGCATAATAGTATATGTTGGGCCCCAGGCGTGAGAGCTAAGATAATAGCATCTGGAGCTGCCAGCATTCCTTCTGTATCCCTCTCAGGCATTCATGGATTCTGGTGCTTACCATCAGCCCTTCCTTTGTCTTTACATGTCTATTCCCTGCATGTCTGAGCAATGTAAATATGAACTCAAAAAAAAAACAAAATCCATAAATCACGAAGTCACTAAATGTATGTGTGCGTTTGTGTTTGCACAAATATGCACATACGTGAATATGTTTGAACAAGATAAAAACGGGGCCAAAGAAATCCAACAATCCATCCATCCTCTTCTGCTTATCATTATCAGGGTCGTGGGGGGGCTGGAGCCTATCCCAGCTATCATACGGAGACAGGCAAGGTACATCCTGGACAGGTCGCCAGGGCTAACACAGAGAGACAGATAACCATTTGCACTCGCATTCACGTCTATGGGCAATTTAGATTCACCAATTAACCTAACCCCACTACTGGGGATAGTGGGGGCAAAGAAATGAAAGTGAAATTTGTGAGGAAGGAGAGACAGACAGACAAAAGAGAAGTGTGGTGACAACGAGAGAGAGAGAAATGACTCACCTTCTCCGCTGACTGTGCTGTGCCAAAGAAAATCGGGATGAAGGCCAGCCAGACTATGCAAGTTGTGTACATAGTAAAACCAATGGGTTTGGCTTCATTGAAGTCTTCTGGTACATCCCTCGTCTTGATAGCGTAGATAGTGCAGGTCACCATCAGCAGGATGCTGTAACCCAATGAGCAGATTATCTGTAGGTCTGTGATGTCACACTTGAGCACTCCGCGGGCCAGCCTGGGGTTTATGGTTTTCTGTTCATCGTAGTCGATGATAGTGTTTGGAGGATCAACAGCAAACCACACCAGCACCCCCAGCAGCTGCACGCAGATTAGACTGGAAGTGATAGCAATCTGGGAGGTGGGGCTGATGAAGCGAGGGGCTGTGACTGTCTGCTTCCCCTGCTCGAAGATCCGATAAATACGGTTGGTCTTAGTAAGCAGTGCGGCGTAGCTGATGCACATGCCCAGGCCCAGGAAGATCCTCCTGAAGGCACACACGGCTACGTCAGGCTTGGCAATCATGAGGAACGTGATGATGTAACACAGGAAGATGCCAGTTAGCAAGACGTAGCTCAGTTCTCTGCCTGATGCCCGCACGATAGGCGTGTCGTTGTAGCGGATGAAAGTTGCCATGACAAAGATGGTGGCGATGATGCCAAGCATGGCCAGGAAGACGGGGATAATTGCCCAAGGGGAATGCCACTCCAGCTTGACAATGGGGATAGGTTGGCAGCTCGTTCTGTTGGAGTCTGGCCTCATGTCGTAGGCACACAGTCTGCAGGAAGTTTCATCGTACTGGTACTGGTAGCCATCGCAGAGCTCACAGTGCCAGCAGCACGGCATGCCCTTTACTTTCTTCTTCCTCTCTCCAGTTTTGCAGGGCAGACTGCACACAGAGATAGGCACCTCCTGCTCCCCATCTGGCCACTGAAGCTCCTCCAGCTGGGAAAGATGTGACACACCACAGGATAAGGGGTTAGCAACAGTGAGATAAGCAAGTGATACCATGTGAGTATTTTTAAGCAGCTGTATTTTGAGGCAACATAACATTAAATTATGATTTTCCTTATTTTCTGCCATAAATATACACTGTTACAAGGGTGGATACTCATAATAAACATGGCCAAAGAGTTTGAAAGCTTTTGTTCAAGTAATCCCCTGAACTAAAAGCCCCCTTGTTGTATTGAGGCAGTTAATAAACTGTCTTATCACAGCATATTAACTTCTCACTTGTTATTATATTCTCAAGCTTATGAAGTTGCATCGCAAAAAGTTCAATGTAGTCTAAACGGTGGAGGTGTGTGTGTGTGCGTGTGTGTGTGCGTGGGGGGGGGAGGGTGTAGAAAAAAAAATGATTAACCTAATACAGCACAACATCTTTCCTGCCAATTTCTTAGAGGGATTGCCTTTTCTAATACTTGAAAGTAATTGAAATCACCATGGCAACAGAGCCTACCTTTGTTCAGTGAAATAAAAATAAAGTGATGTGAAATGCAAAAGACATTATGTTTTAATACAGGAGCCAGTGAGGTATGAAATACGTGATGAGAAGGAAGGAGAATGGGATTTGGGATTGCAAAATGCTTCGGTTAGACTTTGCACAGCCATTTCTAGTTATGATTGAAAAGTGCAGTACACAGACACACTGTCTGAAGGTCTAAACCAAAGAGGCCCAGAGGTGCTTCATGATTCAAGCTCAAACTATAGTTTCGATGTACAAGCCAGCCATCCCCCCCACCCAAAAAAAGAAAAAAAAAAATCCAAGAAGAAATAGAATTTTTAAGACTCTTACATATTTTGCTAGGGAGTTAAAAAAAAACAAAAAACTTTCAAAGTACTCTGAGCTGATCTTTTTATTTATTATGAAAGTGTACTGATCCATGACTTTAAAAGAAGCAGAAGATAAAAGATACACCAACACGGTTTCGCGGCAATATCAGTCATCAGTAGCATCACATAACTAAACCGAGTCCAACAAAAACAAAAGGCAGTCGTATTCTATGGTGCAAGTTTTAAGCTTTTTAATTGAATTCTTTAACTGCTTCGATCTAAAAGCATGCTTTGAGTCAAGGTGTACAGAGCAACGTAACAATCACAATCACATGTTGTAAGGCTGTACTTGAAAATGAAGAGGGATTGAATTTAGTGATTATTTTTGTAGTGCGCTTTGAAGTGTATTCATGACTTAAAGACTCCCCGTTGAGTTTCTGACTTCCGTGTCGTTGCGTGTCCTCATTTTGTTACTCTCAAGCGTACTCATAAAGACGCACACCAATATGCATGTGTAGTTTAGCTGACGTGTTCCCACTGTTTCGCTTATCCAGTGCGGATGATGGCAAAGAAGACAATCGGTTGTTTAAGGGCGATGCGCATACATTACAGACTTTTTTTCTCCTGGCTCATTACAGGCCTTTCGGAGTTGGCCATAAGTGTGCCTGAAATCATACGATTACTTCCAGAGTCACAATTTTGACTGCTTAAGTGCATTCGCACTGAGAAGTAAGGCTAAATGCAGTGCATCACATTTTCCTGGCTCATGCACTCATAACTGTCAAAATTTGAGTGTGGAGAACTGCACACATCTCACACTCAATGGCTGTCAGCTTGGCCACCAAACAGCTTTTACCGAGAAAGATCGTGAGCAGTGCAGAGCGAGCTAACAGTGGAAGATTTACTAGATTTACTTTTTTTAGGCATCGACTTTGCTGGTGTTGTGGCATTGTTTGGTGTGTATAGGTGTTAAAATGTTTTTCTTCACCGTAGAAGAAGTCAGTACTATGTTTGGTTAAATGTTCAACTTGCAAACACTATCGGGACAGTCATAGTTGAATGCTGCACTTGTTATTTCCTATAATTACACAACACCTCCCTGTCAAATTCATTCTCAGTACGCTTTCATGTAGAACATATTTTCCCTTTTTTGTTGTTTTTTTTTTTCCCATTTTTTCAA
>VOQK01026405.1:41176-56704 GCA_015052645.1 Benitochromis conjunctus
AACCACTTTTACACATGCACTGCTTCCTCAATGCTGGCTGTATGCTGGAAATGCAAATGTCCTACTAAGTCAGATAAGACACTAAATGGTCTTGAGTTTCCTTGGATAAAGTCAGTGAACTAACTAATTGTACTCTTGTGCGAACAGTACTGATAAATATGCAGTAGTCCATGTGTTTCATCTCCTGCCTTCTCCAGGCAGGTCCCCTCGTTAAACCAAAACTAATCAGACTTGATTCTCCCAACACTGCCAGAAATTCAGGTGTCACACTTTTAAAGTGAGTATGTAGCTGGACAGTTTGGTTGGAATATAGAGTGGAAAAAAGGAGGAAGCTTCTTTGTCTTTGTCCAAAACCTACCAGCACCTGTAAAGTGAACAATACAGACCCTTCTTTTGCTTTGCTATCTGTGTAACTACCAGAGACTTTATATAGTCACTCCTCATGGCCTAGCAGTAATCCACAAAACCATAACAAAAAAAAGACACACACTGAGAGGAACCTGGCTTTTTAAAACCACAATATGCTCAAAGATGATTAATCCATTAATGAATAAATGTTTGCACAGCTTCTCTTTCGGCCGATTCTATTATCCACTCGCTCAAGAACAGAGCTTGAAAGATGCTGGACAGAAACCGCTTATGCTGTTAAGTAAGACAACAGCTGCAACGTTGATAAGTAGCTGATAATTTAATTTTGACATGGTTTACTCTCAGGCGTACAGGCTTTAAATGCAGTCCAAAATTCTAAGCGCTTAAGCCATACCGTAATTGAGTTTGTTTTTCTTACCCGCGCAGCCTGTAAACATCCGAACTTTTACAGTGTGTCACTCACCGTTGAAGCTGGTGTTGCGTATGTAGCTCAGCAGAGTTTTTCCCTCTGCTGCCTCCAATCGCGGACAAACGCCAGGATGATCAGGACATAAGTCCCGGTGCATCTTGTGGAGAGCGTGGGCCATGGTGTACACTGCGTCAATCACAAACTGCACTTTGCCTTCCTGCTCATACTTGGAGTCGATCCCGATGCGCTCCTGGCCTGAGGGAAGAGGAGGAAGACGAGGACTAAGAGCCAAATGCATTATGAACCATTAGACGTTACATTCCTGCAGCTCTCCCTGTCATCTCCAGTTCCTTTTTTCATTCCTCAATTTGCCATTTGTTGTTCTTACTTCAGTTTTGATTCTGAAGGAATTGCACCTAAAGCGACAATGTGGCTCAGGAAATAAGAAAACACATTTAATTCCCAAGCGGAACACATGAAGCTGGGTCATGAGAAAGTGTTTATGACAAATACAGCAGACTCAGATTTAATTACTGCAGTGCATTAGAAAGTAATGGCGCCTAATAATTGACCTCATTTCTCCCATCGGAAAGGTGATGAAGATCATGAACTTTAGACTCTTCTACAGGGGCCCCCCCGCCCTTTGATATCCCCCTCCCGGTGCACTGCCCTTTCTCTGCAGGCTGCTGTAAAGGTTCTGCCTTGTCCTGCTGCTGATACACCGACTGAATATGTAACATACAAGCTCGGCAGGATTTTTGTTGTTGTTGCAAACGGAATTGCATTTCAACGGGTGAAATTATGGAAATTATAACAACAAAAATTCGACATCTCCTTTTAATGATAATAATCATCATCATCATCATTATCATCATAATTGAAATATTCACACTCCTACTTAACTAAATAAATAAATAAAAAACCCTCACCATCAAAAAGGAAACTAAAAGATGATTTCCTCCTCACTTATAGCTGCTCACAGGAGACCTCAGTGATGATAATTGGCAATACAGCATAAGTATATAAAGAATGCAGAATATTTCAATAAAATAACGAAGCTCAAAAGCGATCTGCGCTGACATTTTAGCCCATTTCTAAGAACATACATTTCTGCCCACACATGACCTTTTTGATTTTCTGAGCTCGGTACAAGCTGCTCAATGGACAGTCTTTGCAGGGGAAAAAAAAAAAGCCTGTTGTTAGTATTTAATATTCATAAATATCAACTCAGCTTGCAGTTTGAAAAGAGCCAATATATAGACATTTGTACAGCCATTTTCTGGGGAACTGAAGAAAACATAAAAGGCTTTTACAGTCATTTTACAGAGCTTTTGTGGGGCTCACTAAGTGGAAGAGTATCGTCTCTGACACATGATAAAAGACACCAAACAGGCGATTATAAAGGAAACAAAATCCTTCAGGAAACAGTAATTTGTGTCACGCTGCTATTACCGTCATCACGTATGCAAGCAAGATTAATAGAGCATCCCACATCACAGGCATCATCCACATGGATAATAGATGCAGTGCAATGCCTGTCACACCGTTGGCAGGCAAGTTTAGATAAAATGAGCATGCATCACTGTAAGAAACAAGCCTATCATTAATACTACTAGTACTAAAGCAGAAGACATAGTTTTCTGTCACTTTCCAAGCTAAATAAATTACACTCCGGCTCAGCTACTTGCTGAGCTGCCAAGGTGACTGTGTTAAGGGGGGAATTGAGGGAATATGGGATTAAAGAGTTACAGGACATTAGCCACAAAAGCAGACAGTCTGCAACTGTAGAAAGGCACGTGGTGCATTATTATTCTAATAATAAACTCTGCCTGTCCTGCACCCGCTGGGTAGAAACACCTGGTGTTAGACTTTCTGGCTGCACAGCGGCCAAAAAAAAAAAAAATCCTAAACCCTAATCGTTTACCTGCAGCTTCAAGTGCAAGCAAAAGGTCAAGTTCGAATCAACCGGATGCTGACATGGGAGAGTGAAATTACACATCACCTTTTTAGTGTACTGCAGAGACACTCATTATTGGCGCGCGTACCTGTGCATTTTCGGCTGGTATCCTCTTTCTTTGAGGCGCTCAGCAGCTTGCAGTTGAAGTTTTCCTCCCAAAACTCGGCAAACCACACATTCCTGCGATTGTTCTCGAGGGTGAGTGCAGTAAAGTATTCATCAAACCCTGGAACAGAGGAAAGAGGAGAATGGCTCAGTTCCGGACCAATTACCAACCAATTCAGGGATAGAGGAAATGTACTGAAACTTTTAGCTTGCTGGTGGTGGAGGAGGTGGTGGTGGAAAAGTGCTGGTTGCTAGATGTAGGAACAACACTACTTCATCAAAATTTGACTTTAGTGGTTCCTCTTCCTCTCAAGCCCCGTGGAACTTTAATCACTTCTTTCATCTAGGAAATTACACTAATTAAAAACCAGGATGCGGAATAAATAACGCAAGGATAGTAAGTGATGCCGAAGCCCGCTTCCTCGGGCTACGAGAAGCTGTAGGTGCCGAGCAGGTTTTCTTCACTTCATAAAATCCATTACAACGGAGATGGATTGAAGGCGTGATATATTAACTTAACGCACATTTCAGCAGGGCTGTGGCGCCTGTATGAAGAATCATCTTTATGAGAAATAACCTGCTGCAAACAAAAAAAAGAGAAAGGTTGTGTGGTGGATTTTTTTCTTTTCTCTGTGAAACTTTACCACCCAATGTGGGTCAGCGAAGCGAGCTGGGACAAAACTCCCCCCGCAAGCGCCATGGTGCAGTCATTTTTTACTTCTGTTTCTGACCAAACAGCTTTATCTAAATGGGGTTCAACCAGTTCTGGAATTCTGAGCTGATACCTATGTTTAAAATAACAATCTGGCTAATTGCTAATAGCCATATTTACATCTTTAGTTTTGCTTTTGTTGTCATTTTCCCTGCGATAGACTGGTGACCTATCAAGGGTGTACCTCGCCTGTCGCCCAGTCGCAGCTGGGACAAGCTACAGCCCCACTGTGACCCTGCATTGGATAAGTGGAAGAAAACAGATGGATGGATGTTATTTCCCCTTTTGTGCCAGGAAAATCCAGAAATTGTCATTACAAAAATATTGCTTTACACTGTTTTATAGTCTTTTAATTCTTCATAACGCCACATTCCAACATTTAAAATCAAATTGATGCAAAGCCACAGATAAATATCAGTCACTGCCACTGTTAAATGTCACCATATTTGGCCGACAGGCTGATGTCGTCTGATATATTTTATAGCATCCCAAATGACTGGAGGAGAGTCTGAATTCCCCATTTTAATGTCACTGTGTATCCGCTCTTTGTTACCCAGTCACATTGGCTGAGTCGTGGGTAAAGGTAATAATGGCTAATCAGAGCTGAATGACTCAGCTGATTTTCCTTTCAAAGACCATCAATAATGCATGGTGGATTAATAATTTTCTCACTGCCTGCAGAGTGTACATTTGTCCTGGCTAGACCTCCCCTAATTAAGGAAAGCTTCATAAAACCCAGCCTTTCAAATTTCCTCAATTGTAATGATGAGTGGTTATTAGGACTGTGACACTGAACAGAACTTAAAATAGATGGCACATGCTGTGAATATTTCTGTGGTAAATTTTCCATGTCCCGGCAAATGAAGCTATATAATTCCCTTGTTCGCGTCCATTTTCTTCAGGGCAGACTTCTTCAAACTGCAGTTTTAAAGAATAACAGAGTCGTTAATGACATTTCATTTAGACATTAATGATATAAAATGGTAAAATAGTCAAAAAAAAAAAAAAATGATTGTGTACTATTAAGGATTTTCTCAAAACCGCCATTAAGCGTTGCTTTTGATAATGAGGCAGTGCTTCTGTAATAATATTAATACCTGTGATGACTTCCAGAGATGAAAAAGTTTACAGTCACGTATTTCGGTGTTTGATAAAAGAAAAAAACAGGTCATTTTATTCTAACTGACTTTAGTTTGGTCTTGTACAATCCACAGCCAAAGACGGCAACAAGGACACGCTGTTTCTCTGCAGGATGTCAGAAGTCATTCACAGAGATGTAGGAAATTGTTTGCTGAAGCAGAAATACATGATGCAGAGGGAGGTGAAGTGGGTAGATAGAAAGTAAATAAAAACTTGTCCTTATTCTTAATAGTCTTTGAAGATTGCAGATTTTTGACCAATATATGTTCAATGATGTTAAAGGACTTCTAGAGCATACTTTTATCACTGTAATCCAATCTGCCGGATGAAACGACTGTTAAATGTGACAGGGATCGTTCACTTTGATGAAACAACAGAGAACTATGATTCTGGAGCATTTTTGGATGTTTTCAGCTCATTACTTGGGTTTTATTATTTTCAGTATTGAGTTTTCCAGCCTTTGAAGATGAATTTGTTTTCTTTAAAAACAACAATACACTACCTGTGAGGTGCCCAGCAGCACTGGTGCCGTCGTTAGTAACTAGTGATTGAACACTGAACCAACCTTTGGTTAGAGCCATGATCCTAGAAATAGGCAATATGCACCATCTTAACTTTATAAGGTTTTACCTTTATTTGACAGAACAGTGAGAACCAGACAGGAAAGCAGGGAAAAATGGGCAGAGATAGCTCAGTAGGTAGAGCGCTTGCCCCATGATTCTGAGGTTGAGGGTTCAAATCCACCCTGAGGTACCTGAGCAAGGTACCTTGCTCTCTTGCTCTCTACATACTAATCCCTGGATTGGCAGCTGCCCACTACTTCACTGAGGTTAAATGCAGAGGGATTACTAAATGTTAAAAAAATCTACTGCAAAGGCTCCAGACAGAGCTTGCAGCATGGGCGCTTGCTCAACCTGGTTAAGGAAGGCACCAAGGAATATGTAAATGATTATGTATAATACACTGTGCTCACCCAATAACAAAATTCAGTGGACCACCATAAAATGTAAGATTTACGCCACAGTTGTCCTAAATTAACAGTACTGGTAATTACCCGAATCAGTTTTTTTTATGTTTTTTATGTTTCTTTTTATGTTTGTTATGGTTAATCTTGCAGCATGCGCAAGCTCTTTAATCAAAATGATATTTTTAAAGCTGAAATATAATTATTGTTGCTATCCATTCATTTTCAAATTTGCTGTTTAACAATAACTCTGTAAAAAGAATAGTAAATCACATTATTTTTTGATTAGGTTGTCAAATTACAGTTATTTACTTCCATTCCTGAAAAGAAAAATTCATTTTTAGTCTTTGAATATTATGCTTGATTAATTTCTGATGTCTCAGAGAAGTCCAGAGTGCTATAAAAATGTGAATTTGGTTTATTTTTTGCCAAATAAATAACAATAAAATGTTTCCGACAGAGTTCTTTAAATATTTGTGTTTTCTTGTTTTTATGACAGGGGCTCCAATAAATGTGTTAAGTGCTGTATGAGTTTCAGCATGTTTCAGTCGGTTGTAACTAATACATATTTTTAATCTGCCAAACCGTAATCATTTACTCCATAATATAGCGGTCAATATGTTTGCCTCACAAGTAAAATATCCCAGATTCAAGACTGAGAGGAGACACAAACTGGGAGGAGGGGTAACAAGCTAGTGTACACATAGTGCCAATCCAAACCCCTGTAAAATGGGAGGTTGTCAAACAGTAACCCCAGAAAGATTTCTTTCACCATCAACAAATAAGACATTACATATTGCACAGCACAACCTTAACTGGAAATCCTGAAATACGCCCTGTTGTGAAGCTGTTGTTTCAAACAGCTACAAGGATAAATGTGCAGGCTGTGCCACTTTTAGTTTTCCAAGACCTTATAGATAAATGGGAAAGGGGCTCTTTCTGTCACAATCAATGATAGTGAATGAGTAGATATATAAGGATATGCTAAATCAATTTCAGTTTGTAATAGTGCCAGAGCAGTACAGTTCAATATGTTATACACAATGCATATATCTTCCAACTGTAGACATCATTTCCTCCCCAATTTTTCACCAATGTGCCTGAAATGCAAGAGAGAAATTGGTACCTTAACTCATTGCCTTTGGTCATGTCATAAGCTGCAAAAACACCAGTCTAATGTACTATCAGACATGGAAAATATACTGGGGCTGAAAATGGAGATGACCAAAGTCTGTTATTTTAGGTCTCCCTGATAGATTTATGCCAGTGAGAAAGAGGGGATTGTACTGTGTTCTTGCTCATTCTGAAAGGAAGAACCTCTTACTGAAGTGGATTAGTGAAAAAGAACCAAGTATTAAAGGTTGGCATAGAGTGTCGTTGGAATATCTCACAAGCATATCACATTCAAAGGCAGACCAATTTCATAACATTTGGGAATCCTGTTTGAGCTACTCGAGACCTGACGTGTCTGCCATCTGGCTGCAGGGTTTGTTTGTTAGTTTGTTTTATAAATCTTCTGATAAATGAAGACTGATTATTGTAATTTTGGAGAAATTAGGATGATGAGTTCTGTTTGTGGTTTGTTTACGTAAACGTCTTTGTTTGTAGATTTCAGAACAGATCCATCCTTTTCTTATAAAACGGAGGAAAAAAACATATTTGGGGGGGAAATTGGAGGGTTATGTGTTTAAAATCTAATGCATGAATCCAGTGGCTCATGGTGAAAATAAGGGAGAAGCTGAAAGTACTTATTCCAATTCTAAACTAATGAATGAATTTAAATTTACCAAAAACAACTGACGTCCTGTGAACACCATTGTTTTCCCATATTGGCTTGCTGTGTAAACAAGCAAATGTTGGCAAAAGTATGCCTCATAAACTCAACAGGTAACAATCACAGCATTGTATTCACAGTATCCCACACTACTCACAGTATTTAGATTTATATCTTACTTTCTTGTTTATAGCGTTGTTCACTTTAAACTGATGAACAACCTAATCAAGCGGGGGGAAAAAAGACTCCCTTAATGAGTGAAGCAACGTAATAAAAGATCCGGTGAAGACTATAATGTGAATTTCAGTGTGCCCACCTTTAATGGACGAGCGTTTCGGCAATATAGTGATTGCTCCCACTGCTACATCCTCAAACTGGTTGATCGGGCTGCTTTTGGACCCCCAGCTGTCAGATCCAATCCACAGGAAATGGCCCACCTGATTGGCTCTCTTGGTGGCATTGAGAACTCCCCTGCAAGAACATTCATGTTTATTAGGAGGAAGCACAAAAGGCATGTGCAATCTAATATCTATTACACGGAGCATCAGCCAGCTTTAAGGAGCTGTTTGGACATTGCAGCCATCTCATGCACAGCTCTTCGGTTTATCTCATTAAAGCTGCGACGACAGCTGTTTTGTGGGTATGTGTTTATCTGTTACTTAAAGAAAACAGACATTTTTCCTGTCTGTTTTCCTTTTTCCTTCACTTGCACATCCACTTCTTTAGTCGTTCGCCCTGAATTTGCAGTTACCACTGTAAATGTTTGATTCTGTGTTTCTTTACGTAAACACTACCCATGGGGTATTGTAAATGAAACAATATCTCTGTTGCTTTTGTTGTGATCTGTATTCCCACTTCTCCTCAGAGGCACGCTTGTGTTTGTGTTGTTATAGGTGTGTTTGTGTTGCAGACACAACTCGTGCACATGGTAAATCTGTGCCTCTAGCCTTTCTTCGGGAGCTGCTACTTAGAGATTAAAGACCTCGACGTGGCAAATCATCAGCATGCCTGAACAGACATGGGTGAAGCCAGAATGTGCGCCGGTGCTCACCGTATGTCTTCTTCGCTGGCAAAGATGATGACTGCCCGCGAGTGCTGCGTTTCCAGAAGTTGTTGGATGGTTTTGTCGTAATCTTCCAGCTTGGGGTTGTGTGGAATTTTCACAGACTGGGCGATGCAGATTCCACCTTTTTAATGGGAGAGGAGTAAGAAATGATAAGGCCTCTGGGATGATCTCACCCATTCACCCGCTCTTACACAAAGATGTGTGCGCACAAACACAGAGAAAAAGCCCAAGGTCAAAATACTTGCTTCGTTTTCTTATCCTCTATAAAAATCTCTCCTATGCGGAAATTGAAAACAGAGCTGAACACTCTGCTGATTTTAATGAAGCTGTACAGTCTAGATTATGTATATACTTACAGTGCACACAGTTACATTTCACTATAATCTGCAGACCACAATGGCATGCAATATAAAGCTCACACTGCGCCTTCTGACCAAACATCAGGCTCAGAGTGAGGGAATTATAAACATATCAGCTATAACAAATCCAGTAATCCACACCAACTGGGACATAAAGCTACAGATTTTATATTATGGATTTGGGAAAATCCAGCAGCTTGCCATTGAATTTTCATTTAAAGTCATTATCAAACAACTCTTACTGGAACCTGAACCAATCAGATTGCACAGCTGGCAATAACAAACAGAGAGGATATTAATACAGACAATAAATCACTCCCCGACAGGTCATCACTAATGAGTTTGTACTGGATGGAGGGCGCTGATTGCTTTAGAGACTAACTAAATACAGCAGTTGCTAAATACTTTATTTGGCACGGTATATAATCAGAACTGGCTTTTAGCACAAGACTAGATATTGCTTTCTTTTATTCATCTGCCAGTTATTGAGTAGAGTAGCAAAACTATAGCTTTAAAAATAAATAAATACGATTTTTGGCCTACTCTGGTGTGGTAATTACAGGTGTGGAGGAGAAGATAACCTCTTAAGCGCTTTGGATAAACAGATAATATGATCGCCTGTGCCAGAGAACATCTTAACCACTGTGGCCCTACACTGAAGCAGCAGCTTTTGTCCCCCGGCGAACAGCAAACGTCTACCGAAACAATTAAAATTTCTCCCACTCAAGCATTTTAATAGTCCCAATAACCTTTTAGTTTGAGTTTCTCTGCACAGACAGAGAGGTGGAAGGAATCTCTTAATTGCCACTCTCCTCAGCCTCATTACTTTGATATAAACAGCTTTTCGCTGTGAGATCACACGTCTCCAGTCATGGTTTACTGTGGCACTTTCTGAAGGCAGAAGATAAGAAAATGACAACAGCTAAACCTCCTCTTAACTCTCCATTTTTCTAGTATCAGCAAGCAAAAAATTGTGGATTTTTTCTCTTGATATAAGAAAACATCCAGTATGTGCCAAAAGACCTCTGGGATAGCTGCTGTTATCCTCCCTGCATGGACTAAACTTAAACATGGAGACACTGCCAATGCACTAGTTGTTGCTTAAGGGTTTGTGGTATCCTGTTAAAGTGAAACGTGCTTGATGTCATTTGTGCAGACTAGCCAGCGCTGTTGGTCTCAAAGGAACGGCATTTAAAGCTTTGTTTCAGCACAGAGATTTCAGATCATTTCAGCCTGAATCTACAGTATGACACTGTATTTGTTATCTTTCTTTCCTTGTTTTTCTTAGGAAGCTCTAGCACTGTGCAGTGACTGATTTGGTTAAATTCATATTAGCTGCAGCTCTTAGTTCCCGATTGCAGTGTGGCTGCAGGTACATGGATACATATAGTGACTACAGGGAGGGGGGAAAAAAAACAAAACAAAACAGAGAACATAAGTCTGCTGAAAATCCATTATCTCCATTATAAAAAAAAAGGAAAAAGAAACCTGGGGGCTTGTGTAAAGAGTCATGATGGTTTAACAGTCTTCAACAGCAATGTACTATAGGTCACAACAGTCAATTATACAGACAGATACCACAGGAGCCACTGATGAAGATAAAGAAGCATTTGGAGCAGATCCCATTTTCAGAAATGAAGAGCACCAGAAGTGAATGTGCTGCAGGCTTGAAACCACCCTAAAGGCTGCAGGCTGGTGGTTGTGCAACAGTGGCTAAATTATTGAATGGCTGCAGAAACCCTCATCTGTCAGTTAGTGAGATGGTCAGTCTGTTAGTTTGGAAGGCGGGCACGATAAAACAGCAAGTATCGGTGGTTCCACAGCACCGCGCTGTGGGTCGGGCCGTTTTCACCTGTCACAGGAAGCCGTGAGGACTTGAAAGAGTCCTCGACTCTGAGAGCGAGAGGAGAGCGTGTGCCTGTGTGATGTGAGACAGATAAATGTCAGGTTCTGAGAGAAGAAAGTGTCTTATTACAACTAATTGAAGTCAATTCAAGAAAGAGGACTAGAGATAGAGGTGGAGGTCTTTTAAGCTGTCGTATACAGTCGGTGAGTGAGGACGGGAAGTAGATTTCCCTAAAATATATCAAAAGACTCCAAATTTCTTGCAGTCAAAGTGAGGTGAATTGGTTTGTGACATTGAAGGCTTTACCTTATTCACTTATTCATTTACCTATGATCCTACAACATCATGAAAAAAAGTATATACACCATGAACCTGTACCCTCTGCTCCAACTATGATTAATATGCCAAAGTCAGCTTAATGATAATGATGGCTAAATTCATCAGGCCCTTGGAAGTTCTGCGCTTATCTGTCTGAGTGTCATAGGTCATGCACTGCATTAACTGCTTCAATTATTCATCTTCACTGCCCTCGGTCCTGGAAATGCACTGCAGGGTGAGGAATCCAGCATTGCCATTTTGCTTGGTGAAATACAAATCCCTTTAAATTAGAGGCTCTTGATGGATTCGACCCCCCGCCTGACTACTCAACACCCTCCAAACCTGAACCCCCAGGGGATCCATAATGCTGCAATTATATTTGTCACCTTGATAGTCAAAAGGAAGGTCTGCTTCCCCCCAGTCTGTCTTGCTGAACACATGGGAGTACATCACCATGGACTGACAAACAGCTGACATTCACGTGCTACATCTTTGCGTCCTCTCTTTATCTAGCGTGCCTTTTCACTGCTGGTCTGGGACTTAGCAAAGTCAGAGAGTCCTGCAAAAGTACTGTGGTCTATTTTACGGTGGCTGCAAATGTACCAGGCTTCATCCTCGGTCTCCTGCTATAGCTAAATATGAGTCCTGTCCTTAACAGGCCAATTTCTCCTCCCTCGCAACCCAGACTAGATGTAAAACTCATTGTGCTGGCAACTGACTGCGATCAATTCCACAGTGATACTTTGTGGGAGGTTTTCCTGAAATCCAAGTCGTTTTATCAAATGGGAAAACTAAAACCCATCGCTTTGGCTTGAGTCCAGACAGACAGAAAAGTACAAACTACAGTTATCTCTGCCAACTTCACCTGAAGCCAGGATGAAGGTGCACAATAAGATAGTGCCTGCAGAGGAGAGAGAAAGTGGAACAACAACAAAAAAAAAAGAAACACAAAAAAGAAGGAGAGGAAAAAATTGAAGAGATCAATACAGGCTGGCCATCACTCTAGTCTCAGCTTGGGGTAATGGGCAGCCATATTGCATTAGTCCGCTAGATAGTTCTCCTTGAAGTGGTGAAGCGAGAATCCTACTAATGCATCTGACATTTCAATGCAACCAAACACGGCAGCCACAAAGAAATTTCAAGGCCTTGCAGATCAACTTGCACGGATGCTGAAACAATATCCACCCAGCAATGCTGTTGTTGTTGTTGTTGTGCAGCTCTTAAAAACAAAAAAACAAACAGCAAAACTGTATTTCCTCAAATAAAACTCACTCGTTATCTCTGATCAAGGCCAGGGGGTGTGTGGATCACAGAAACAAATAAATATAGCCCCTTAATACAGGCCAGGAAATGAAACAATCCCCTCTGCCTGAAAATGTTTCGCAACACGGCTGCTAAGAAATTAAACAATCGCAGGAAGTGTTACGTTTCAGTGTCCCGAGGGAGCGTCTCAGGGAAGATCCAGGTTTGCAATATGAAGTTTTTCCATGTGAGCTACAATCTTATGCATATTCTACTATTGTTCGTTTTTTTCTTCTATTATATTTACAGTTCAATTGCTCATGCCGTGCTTCATTAAACACCGTGTGAAATTAGCAGCGCACGAGTGCATTTGGTAGCTGGATTGATCACCGTCCTCGTTTTGACACACATCGATGTGTTGAGTGTAAGCGGGATCCTCCAGGCTTAAAAGGCGAAGCCAACCCAGAAGTGCCAGAGCCTATAGTTCCTCAAATAGCCACTTGAGGCTGGATCCAAAAGCAAGTCAGTCCCCAAAGACTCCCACGTGCACAACAGGAGCCTGTTACAAAAAATGCTTTAAGTCTGCACTGCTAATTTTCCTGTTCATGAAAGCCGTACGGGGGGTACATTTTTAATAACTCACCAGTGTAAATTTTATGAGAGCCCAAAGTTATGCATTATTAGAGACGTTCCCGCTTTGATTGGCAGGCAGATGGAAAACAGGCGGCTATAGCTGCTAGCTGTCTGCTGCTCATCAGCTCAGCTCTGTTGTCTGGAGCACTTTTAATACAATTATCTGACTAATCTTGTTTGCTGTGTGGCTAATTGTACCAAAAAGACCATTGAAGATGTCTGTGCTGTAGTATTTTGTTAATTGTAAATTAAAGCATTGTAGTTTTTTTTATATGTTAGGACTAATTAGCAGGTATCTGTTCATCTGTGCATCCTTAAATACAACTTGCTAACCATCCAAAAATAACCACTTCTAGCTCTAAAAAAACCAAGATGGCAGCCCATTGTTTATGCATCTGTGCATCAGAGTGATGCTCTGCTTGTTGTTAAAGTAAAACAAAAAGTTTAGCAGATAAACTCAGGCAATCCTGTTGATTTCATTTAAGTCTGAGTCACTGATCACTACAGTATTAAAAGCGTAATGCAGTAACTTTAACAGGGCAAGTGGGAGCAGATTGGAACGAGGCTTAGTACTTAATCATGATCACTTATAGAGATGAAATGGAGGATATTAGAAACTAAAGCCTGCCTCTAACAAAAGCCTGTTACGTCCTGAAGTTGAGGTAAATAAAGGACCCGGTGATAATTTAGGAAATATAGTCATATAGTCATTTCGAATAATTGTTATTTAATTCAATACCTTTCCGGTTAGTTCTGGTGCAGAAGCGGTGCCCCTGAATGAAGTCTGTGACTGTACATTCATGCTATTACATAATTAATGTGTTTATTAAAGATAAGATGCCTTGGGTACTGGAAGCTTTTCGTCATAGCAAATAATTCCCATTTGTGTATGAATACAAAATACCGCAAAGCGACTGGAGCTCAGTTGCAACAGTGTGACTGAACAACAATGGCTTATAATTCCATAGCCCTTATGTAGCTGTTAGAGAGTCATAATAATATCACAGTGTTTACTGCTCTTTGCATAAGAATAAAGGAGACATCAGTAGGAAATGAGAAAACTAGCTGGAAGAAGCTGTGTTTATCTCAGGATACTGTTTAGGATAAATTTAATATCCAAAATGAGTCTTAAATCAGGTCTTTTTCCTATTTGTTCCTATTCAGGCTACTTTCTCTCGCTTACTTCTGCCTCTGCCCCGTCTCGCTGTTGATGCATATTACGCAGGCACAAACAGCTTCTTAAAGTTTTAATGAGTGATCACACTGGACATGAATGCACACAGATAAAATATTCATGCATGCTGGACTTCTGATCGGTGCCTGTGGGACATCATTAGCTTCGCTCATTTTAGAGGTTTCTGCGCATTAGTCTATTAGAAGAAGAGACAGAGATCACTCCCTTCAAAATTACAGGAAATGGACTGGGATCTATAGGGGTGAGAAGCAGCAAAGTACTTCTGTAGCATGGCTGTGCTATCATGGATGAAGGGTAATTTTTCCCAGGCCTGGGTGACATTCATCTTCTTTGCACGAAGGAGAAAAAGGCAGAGAAGCTCCAAAAAGCCCAGCTGTTGTTATCTCTTGTGCATTAAGATCTTCCTGCAATCATTCAGCATGTTTGTTTGAATACACAGGGCACTGAAAATGTGGAGTAATGTACCCTTGTCCTAATTTCACACACAAACTGCAGCAGCAACTGCAGGAAAATCTCTGCAGACCCTCTAAAGCACAGCACAATAAACTACATTTTTTGATAAAGCGAGTTGACCCGTTGTGCTGTATACCAACTGAGCATCTCCTGGCGACAGCAACGACCGCTGCTTCACACAAACTGCTACGTGCCAACAACAGAGGCAATGTGGAAAAAGCTGGTGAGTCACGCGTGTGCACAATTTTCAGCCCGGTTACAGGCAGAAACCACCTCACCTGTGTGAATGCAATGCTCTGCTGTAAGATCCTAACCTGTCTAAACATAATCACCTATTTACCCGGCAAAAGGATCACCGTGGGTTTAAACAATCAGAACACAACAAACACAGCTGTTTCTAATAGGGAACTTTATCGACCCTTGATTCTCTTTGTAATTATATGGCTTTTGTGAGAAAAGCCTAAAAACGTTCACGAAGATCGACTCGATTTTCTAAGCAGACTAAATATCTTAAACCTCTGTGCTACATACACGCAGCCAGACCAGAGCAATTCGAGGTGACTACTCAGTGCGACCATCTTTGCTCTGCTCAGCTTCATGCAATCTCACTTCCAGCAGTAACAAATAAAAAAAAAAAGCTAACAAACAAACAAACAAAGGCAGAAAATAAAACAAAATTCTCCCAAATGACCAGTGTCCGGACTATTCTCTTTTCTCCTCTTTGGATAAAGTGAACATGCTAGACATTTATTTTCAAACAATACCCTTTCTGCTTCAGCAATATACTCAATGATTACATTTAAATAACAGTAAGATGGGTACGGGCTTTCCTCATTGCTGTGACGCGGCATCTTCTCTACAAGCTGTTTCTCTGTCTACATTTCTAGTAACACTCCACAACTGGCTGGGGAGTGAAAGCAGAAGTTGCCAAACAGATCAATAATTCATCCGCTCAAAACAGATTTGATAATGAATTGGAAAGGCAA